>JASAOB010002845.1:0-56433 GCA_030849825.1 Herpetomonas tarakana
GTCTCGTGGTGAGTCTTCAACACATGCCAAGCAGTCACACGGTCACCGCGCGATTGCAGCTAATAATGGTTGGTGGATTGCTCAATAGGGAGCCCGCTGGCGCGTCCGCTGGGACGGCGAGGCGGCGCAGATCGACCGTCACCACTGCCGCCTTGACCGCGTTGCAGGCGGAGATGAGATGCCCAAAGGCAAAGGTGTACTTCTCCGTCTGTGTGACCCCGTCGAAGCGCGGCCGGGAGGTGAAGTAGGGACAGCTCGCGTTCCTGCCCTTCACAATGTCGTACACGAAACCGCTCGTCTCGACTTCAGCCACAGGACCAAACGACACAAGCCCGCAGACTGGGCCCTCGATCGCTGTGCTTCCCTTTGTCCTGTCCTTCTTGCCTCGCTCCGAGCCAAGGTTCTCCGGCGCGGCCCTCGCCTCTTCTGCTTCCGATGATGATGGTGAAGACGCTGCCTCACGGGGCGGGGACATGGGCAGCCACGTGGTGACCCCATCCGGCCAGCAAGCGAAGACAACGTTTGAGTCGTTCACCAGCATCAAATGCACCTCCTTCGCAAACACAGCGAGCGTGTTGATCGCGCCAAGTTCGTGGTCGAGCCGGCCACCCAAGGCTCCAAAGACGGCGACTTGGGGCAGGACGTGCGTGCGCATGAGGAGCGGGTAACGACCTGCGGACAGTGCGCTGCCCGTGTCGGGGTGGTCGCAGGCAGTGCCGAAGTACACAGACGTCTCCTTCAGCAGCGTCATGTGCCGGTCGCACTCTTGGCAAGTCGTCGCATCCGCTGCCTGCGCTCCTGCGTCCTCGCTCGACACCGAGCTGGGACAGGACGCAGCACCTCTCTTCATCTCCTCAAGTTGGCGAATCACGCAAAGTGTGGTGACCTCTGCCGCGCTGATGAACTCGTGCGAGTCCCATTGCTGAGATCCCGGTGTGCGCTGTGCTGCTCCTCCCACGTCCGGCTCGCCGGCGTTCCCAATGAAACTGGGCTGCCAGCTTCTCACCTCATCCTCGTCAGCGCCGTTGTTACCAAAGCGCTTTCGCAGTCGTTGGACGAGTCCCACGCACTTGTCAAAGTCGGTCGACATCTGGCAGGCAATGGGGAGCAGGAGTACCCTGCCAGGCCCGTTCCCGTCCGGAGCCACAGCCGCGTCGTGTGCCGGCTGCGCACCACTACAAGGACACACTTTGCGATGCACCTCATCCAGCAGTGCGTCGGGGATGTCGGCAACGGAGTCGTACATCTCCCCGTGGAAGTCCAGGTACGAGAGGAGCTTCCTTTGCGCCGCCTCCTTGGCCACGTGCGCCGTGCTGCCGCTGCTGCCGTTCTCCTTCTCGTTGCCCACGTCCTCGTCGTCCTCGCCGTCCTCGTCTTCGCACAGACCGCTGCCGCCTGCGATGTCGGCGCGTTGCTCCGCGTTGAGGGCAAAGTCTGGCTTATTGCGGAACCGCAGGTGGTGCACCACTGGCAGCGAGTCCATGTCGCCAATCACGGCGTCGCAGAGTGCGGTGCCGCGCAGCCAGCCGGCGCGCTCGGGGTCCTTTGCCGCTTGTGCGTCCGCGTAGCGCCGCAGTTTTGGGAAGGCGCCGTCGCCGCAGACAAAGTAGCAGCAGCAGCGCGGGTCCCTTGCTCGCTTCGGTAGCCCATCGCCGCCGCCGCGCTCGACGCGGTAACACTTCCACAGGCGGAGATAGTGCTCCCAATCCGCCGCGGTGGTGCTCGGACTGTTAAGAAGTATGACGGCGGAGAGGAGAGGAACCGCCTCGGTGTGGGGGCCCGCCGCCGCGTACCAAGGGAACAAGGCATGCGAGGAGCACAGCTTTCTGCCAAACGCTCTCATCGCTCCGTGTGTAGGTAGGCGGCAGGCGGTGGGCTCGTTTGCTCTGCTCCGTTTCAAAGGAGGGCTTGACATCCTACATCACAAGTACAATGGTTGGAAGGATATGTGAAGGAAAGCAAAGTGGGGGAGACCAGACAGAGAGAGAAAGGAGTTGGAGAGATAGGAGGGAGGAGAGGACTGTAGTTCGCTCCATACATATACATACACATTCTCTTTCCTGTGCGTCCTCGTCGCATGGCGTCGCAGCGAGAGAAGGGAGCAGTAGAGGGGGGCAACCCTGATGCATTCTCTCCTTTCCTTCCTCCCTTTCCTTGTGCGGAGCCTTCACCTCGCTCGCAGCACCGTGGGGCATCTTGCCCTCCTTCTCCTCCCCTGCGTTTTGTGTGCACGTGGATTGGTTCGGGAGCGCTTTTTTTTTTCTCGTGACTAGACAGAGAGGGGAGAGAGTGTAGTGAACAGTAGTGGCACAACAGAATCGGCACAGACGGAGGGGGGGGGGGGGGGAAAGACGTGAAGGGCGAATGTTGGGAGTGAGAAGGGAGTGAGGGGAGCAGGAATGTGGAGTGGGTGGGGGTGTATAGCGGAGATAACAGACAAGATGAGGCGCTTGAAGGGGGGGGGGGGGGAGGTTCACACGCGCGCGAAGTAACAGCAGCCATACATACCATATCAACCAACCAACCAACCAACCAACACCGGCAAGGATAAATGAGAAGCACACATAAACTCCATCCAGCAGGAATGACATGTCCGGAGGGAAGCCAGTTACGCGGAAGGGGGAAAGGAAAGAGGAAAGAGGAAGAGAGGAGAAGAAAGGAGGAGGGGGAGCACATGAAATCCGCAAAGGTGGCACTCCACCATAAGAGAAGACAAAAAGTCTTCTCTTATGTATCACAAGTAGCCACACAAGTTTTGGGAGATGGAAAAAGGGGAGGAAAGGAGGAAGATGGAGTGCCACCGGATCAGAGAGAAAGCACAGGGAAAGCAAAAAGTGAAGAAGCGAAAGGAGGGGAGGGGAGGGGAGGGATATGACAGGACGAGTCGTCGCACAATAACACTTGCTAGGGAACTGGCGCGCACCCGTCGTCCTGCCACCTTTTCTTGAAAACACTAATTACAATGCATGTGAGTGCATTCTTCAGTGTCAAGGAAGGGAGGGGGGAACGGCACTACATATCTTTTGCTTCATTCATTCCCCTCCCCTTTTCATTTCACCTACGGTGGCGGCGCTCGTCGTGGTCAGTGTTATCGTCGGACGAGCTGCGCTCCTCCCCGCTGCCGTCCTCCTCGCTGTCCGAGTCTGTGTTGTCGAAGGAGCCGGCCGAGGTGCTGTCCGAGGTCGTCGATTCCTCCTCGTCGTCGGAGGTGGCATCCCACTCGCTGAGGCCGTCCTCGCGGATGCGCTCCTCGGTCAGCCACTTGCCAGGTGTCTTCACAAACCAGACGTAGTACACAAGCAGCCCAATGAAGAGGCCAAGGAAAACGACGTGCAGGACAATGACAATAATATACCAGTTCCGTTGCACGCTGTTGCGCTGCTCCTTGGGTGGAACATAGAAGGGCAGCGTGGGGAACGGCAGCGGGGTCGTGAGTACCTGAAGCGACGCCATTGCGCGACAATGATGATGATTCGACTGGGCAGTTGGCTACCTATCTCCTTCCTCTTTTTGCCTCTTCTGTGTTGAGGGTATGTGTGAAAGGGATAGGGGGGGGGGGAAAGGGACACTCCTTCTTGTGACTGTGATGGAGTGGAGTAGGATCTGTGAACACAGTAGGGCACGTACCTTGGAGGAGAACAGGCGAGGGGAAAAGAAGAGGGGGGGGGGGGGGGGGGGGGGGGGCGGGGGGGGGGGGGGGGGGGGGGGGGGCGGCCAGCATGGGTGTCTTGGCTCCCTCCCTCCCTCTTTCCTCTGTATCGTTTTTGCTAACATGACAACACGCGCGTACTTCATCGTCTCGGCATGTCGCGTGACCAGCTGTCCCTGTGCACGCCCGTGAAGCCTGCCAGCCACTGTTTCTTTAGTGAACTCGGTGGTGATGACTACACCCCCGTAAAAAAAGCAGAGGAGGGAAGGAGATGAGTAGGGAGGGAGAGAAGGGGAGGGGGGGGGGGGTAGGAAGGAAGTGGGGAGCGATGTTGCAGTCATCGATGCAAGAAAAAGAGGGGTTTGGGAGAGGGACGTATGTCTACATGTGTGTGTGCGCGCGTTATGGTCAATGTATCTGTCTGTCTGTGCGTGCGGTAAGGGTAGGGGGGGGGGGGAGAGAGAGGGCAGAGCAGGAAGGCGATACATGACGAGGTCAAACAAACTGAGCCAGTAGTAAAGGCGGGGCAGGAGTCTGAGTTAGAAATTAGCCGAAAAACAGTGCGCATGATGAAGCTGTAGAAAGGAAAAGGTTCTTCTTTAACGTAAAGGTTCAAGGGCAGCAAAGAGCGATTCCAAGTTCTTCTCTCCCTGTCAGTGGTGTGAGGCTTCTGTGTTTTGAAGAAGGCAGCAGCAACAGCAGACAGAGACAGAGAGAGTGTGTGAGAGAGAACCGAAAAAGTGAAAGACAACATGTAGAGAAACACACATGTATGCAAATATGTAAACGAGGAAGGAGGTGGGGTCACACGAAGTAGTAGCGGTCATAAGGATCACCATGCTACTAACAGTCATTGTGGTTGTCGTGGCACTTTGGCGACGTGAGCTGCGTGCAGGGTCGAAGGGAGAGGAGGGAGGAGGAAAGCTGTGGTACACGAGGGATAATAGATGGATTATTGTTATGGTTGGCCGCAGTGCCATTCCTTGTCGTGCACATGAACACGAAGAGAAGGAGAGAGAGGGGGAGATAGATGGGGGGGGGGGGGGAGGGGGGAGTGGAGTGGACATCGACGTGTATGAACAGAGTTTCCATGCAAGTAGAACAAAAGTAATGTAAGAGGAAGACGGGGGGAGGGGGGGGGGGAAGGAGGGGAGCAGAACAGAACGTTTAATGGGTAAGGTAACAGAAATGGATGCTGAGGCTCTGGGGACTATACATCGAGCCCGAGGTCCGTCGTCGTGCTGTTGGTGCGCTGTCGTGAGAGACGGAAGCTCACCCTACCTCGCCCAATCTGTACCTCACTACTCACACGATTTCGTGGCGGGGCAGCCGGTTCGTGGGGGCTACTATTGCTGCGATCGCTATTGGCATTATGGTTGCTACTATCATGATTGTTGCCGTTGCTAAGGTCGTACGTATATGGAACTACGTCATCGTTACCCACATCGCCAGTAGGCTCGGTGGAGGGAGGTGCGGGAGCGTCAGGAGCAGCAACGCCAGGGGCAGCATCAGTGACACTGGCAGGATCAGTGGTCGCGGTGGCAGTGGTGGGCTGGGCAGTCTGCGGTTCCGCACCAGCGCTATCGCACTTGTTGTTGTTGTTGTTGTCGCCATAGTCTTGCCACGCTGGTGCGCCGGCGTAGTCGCTGAGATAGTTTCCTGTGGCGTAGGAGTATGGGTCCTCAGTCGGGGTGGCCGTCGACGACGCCGCTGCTTCCGTTGTCGCTGCTACCCCCGCGGCGGCAGGCGCCTCACCGGCCCCCGCCGTCCCTTCACTTGCCGGTGGATCAGTGTAGGTGAACTTGTACACGTCGTCGTAGTTGACGGGTTGCTCAGGCAGAGGCGGCGCTGTGGGCGGCGCGGCAGTCGCGGCTGGTGTCGGGGTTTCTGGGGTGGTGGAGAGATAGTTGCCATAGCCGTAGACGGGAGGCATATAGGAGTTGCTGTTTGCATTGCTGCTATTCCCCATATTCTGCTGCGTGCCGGGATTCGCGGCCTGCATCTGCTGCTGCTGCTGTTGCTGTGGTTGAGGATAGGCGACGGGCCTCGCAGGGTTGTAGTAGCCATAGGAGCTCTGAGTAGCGGGACCAGGCTGCCCAGGAGCGGCAAGAAACCGTTGCTGTTGCTGCTGTGGCTGCTGCTGTGGCTGCTGCTGTGGCTGCTGTGGCATTTGCCGTGGCATGGTGGCGTTTTGCGGAAGTGGTGGCCCGCGTTGCGCAGGAGGATAGCCACCACCACCACCACCACCCATGCCCCCGGCGGCCGGCAGGCTCGGGTTGCGGTTCATGGGCCGACCCGCCGCCACGGGGTACGGGACCATGTTGCCACCGCCGCCAGTGACGTTGGGAGCGCCGTTCGGGTTCGGCAACGGTCTCTGCTGCTGCTGCGGGGGTTTGAGGGGGTTGGGCCAAGACGGACCCTGGCCCGGCCCAGTACCCTTTCCACCCATGTTGTTGCCGGGCCCTCCCGCCACCACCCAGCCAGCAAACGCCGGGGCGGGAGGCCGCGAACGGCTAGCCGCTGCTGCTGCTGCCGCCGCCGCGTCGGCAGCAGCACGGGCCTCGCGTTCCTTTGCGCGCCGTGCCTTCCGCCGTGCCTTCCGCTCCGCCTTCCGCGCTTCGTGTGCCTCGCACTCCGCTTTCCTTGCCGCTTTCTCCGTCTTCGTCAGCTTGGCATCGCGCACGAGGCACACCACTACAAGGGGTATGAAGAGCACTGCCGTCACGATGGACATCACCAGAATCACAATGAACGACGTTCGATTCACCTGCACGAAATTGGTCTTGCCGCTGGGGACGATGTCGCCGCCAATGTCAACGGTGAGGTTGGCCAGGAGCTTCTTGCCCGTCGAGATGATGATGGAGTTGATGAGATTTTCGAGTGGGGACGACATGAGGTGACGGCTGTCGATGGAGCACGTTTGCTGTGCCAAGCAGTAAGTAAGAAGAGAAGTGGAGAGGGAGGGGAGGGGAGGGAGAGGTGAGAAGTGGGCTCTCCGTCGATGTTCGATTACCAGGAAAGTAATGAAAAAGAAGACGAAGAGCAGAAAAACAATGAAAGGAGGAGAGGTGGGGGGTGGGGGGAGATGTGGAAAGTATCAAGAGAGGTGGTTCAAAGGGGGAGGGGGGGGGGGAGTTAGGAATGATATCCTTCTTGTTGTGGGTCTCGGACGAAGGAGTTACCGCTTCGCCAGTTGTTGTCCTCCTTCTATCCTTGTGGTTGGCCGGTCTTTGTGTGTGGGGGAGGGGGGAGAGATAGGGTGAGGACTGGGGAGAGAGGGCCTTGGCTGACTTTGAGAAACAACAGCAACACACGCGAGAAAGAGGTGGGTGCGGGGGCGAAGCAAAGAAGAAAAAAGGGAGAGTAGGGGGTCATCATGAATGCCTCCTTGAAGGGAGGGCGGAACAGGACAAGGCACAATGCTCCATCTGCCGTTGCTGCCTTCGCACGCGTGCAGGTGCCCCCCCCCCCTCCTGTCGCGGTTCACATCCCTAGGGAAGGAGCGGGCCATCTCTACATGTGCGTGACATGCAGGGATAGATAGGGGAGATGTGTAGCGGAATGACCTTCTTCTTTTCTGTGTTTTTGATAGGATCGTAGTGGGTGAGGATGAATGGCACGGGGAGTGGAACAGATGGATAGTTGGCGAGTGGGAGGAGGAAGCTAGCAGAGAGACCAAGGCATAGGGGGGGGGGGGGGGGGCAAAGATAGCCAGCAGAGGAAGCGCACGCGCTCTGAATGACGAGTGGAGCAGGGCACACTTGTGCAAGGGAGTGTGTCCTCGTGCCCCGCGAAGGTGAGAGGGGGGAAGGGAGCGGAGGAAGAGTAATCACATAGCACACAAACATACGTACTCTCTCTCTCTCTCTCTCTCTCGTTCCTCCTCACGCGAACTTGAGTGTACTTGTCTCCTGTTGGCGTACGTCGCTTTACCCTCTCCCGTCTCTCTCACTGCACTGCTGTAGTATCCCTCTCCACTTCTCAAACTCTCCTGTCTCGAATGTACAGGAGGAGGACGAGGGAGAGAGTGGAGAGGGACATGGCGCCAAGGTGAAGGAACAGAGGAGGAGGACACACACATATGTGAAGGATGTGACCCATGCTGGTTTGCCTTGGGAACACTACAGTGCTCTCAAGAGGAGAGAGTGTGTGACGGGCGGGGAGGGCATATTCATACATGTGCATGGAGGGCAGAGGGTCGGGAAGGGAGCGGTGTAAATGGAGGAAGGAGGAGAGAAGAAAGGGAGGGGAGAGAGAGGGAAAGGAGATAACATGAACAGAGATGGACGAAACAAGGCCAGAGTCGGAAAGGACAAAGTGACGGTGAAGCACAGAGAATCAAACAGAGAGAGAGAGAGGAGGAGGGAGAAGGGAGGGAGAAGATGAAGCCACATGCTCCGTAGGAAAAGGGAGGGACACAACACTTGGCCGTGAGTGTAGATGCACGAACACGCAAGGGGAGTGAGGGGGTGGGGGGGCACATGATAGGAAGAAAAGAAAGGGGGGCAGCGATAGTTTGGCTATTGTTGGTGGTGGGGGATACTACTAGTAGTAACTCTGCCCATAGTACTGCTGCTGGTGCTGCGGCCGGTGCGCAGCCGGCTGATAGTTGACAGTATCCCCACTGTTGGTGTTGGCGTTGCTGGTGAAGGGGTACACAGCTTCTTGCCCGTCATCTGCCATGGCGCTGCCTCTGCCGCTTCCCCCCTCCGTGCTGAAGGGGTTGGTGGCTACGGCAACGCTGGTGTCGTGTTCGTCGTAAGTTTCCCTGCCCCTCACCACCTTCCCTCTGTCGCTGCTCACAGGGCTGTCCGACGCGTACTTCTCCGGGAGGCCCACAATATCCTCCCTCTTCCGTGGCGATGGCTTCTCGTCCCTGCCGTTGCCACCAGCGGCGGAGCTCTTCTCACCGCTGTGCTTCTGCACCACGTTGCCCGCTTTACGGGGTGTGTCGTGGTCGTTGTTGCGCGCGTTCGTGTCGTCGTCAGAGTCGTCGCTGGTGGTGGTAGGGCTACCGGCCTCTGCTTCTCGAGCCTTCTCTCTTGCCAGCATCCTCCGCTCTCGCACGACGCAGAAGGCCACGAGCAAGGTGAGCACCACCACCACGAATGCCAGCACAATGAGAACGGCGACAACGGCCCCGTTGGCGTCCACAAACTTGCGCTCGCGCGGGGGCTCGTTGCTGCCACTGATCTCCATGTAGCCCATCGAGGTAAGATACTGATTACCCGCCACTCTAATGATCTCCGGTATCATCCTGTCTATGATGGCCTGCATGGGGATGGCGGGAGAGGAAAAGAGAGGGAGAGAGGATGAAAGGGGGAAGGGAGAGTCTCTGGTGAAGTGAAGGGGAAAGATAGGGGATCCACAGATAGTATCTCAACCGCTCAGTTTGAGATGCTACCAAAGTGTGTGTGGGGGGGGGGGGGGAGAGAGAGGAGGGTAAACGAGAAGTGAGAATGGGGTGGAGGAAACAGAAGGAAAAGGGTGCGGTGAGGAGAATGATGCTTGGAAAGCAGAATGTAGTGTCAGCACAGAACCAGAGATGAGCGGTTGCTATGGAGGACCACTTCCCGTGGGAGAGGATGCTGTGAGGGGAAAAGGTCGAGGGGAAGGGACGTGGAGGAAGATGTGGAGGAAAGGTTGAAACGAAGTATGTGTAACAGTAGTGGAGATAAGAGGAGGAGGAGGGGGGAGGGAGGGGGGAGAGAGAGAAGGAGAGAGGGACGCAACAGCAAAAGCCAACAACAGTAGCTGCTACGACGCGTAGTGAGGTTGACTGACTGCGTGCTAAGATGCCGTCACGAGGAGTAGTCAGCCAGATAGAGAGAGGAGAGATGGATGGAGAGAGAAAGGGCTTGATTAGAGTCATGAATCTCTTCCTCTCAAGCAGGTGCGTTCCTTCCTCCACCACCTACTACTACAAGTCTTGCCATTCTTCTTCATCTTCCCTCGCCGCCTGCGCGCGCGACTGCGGTTCGCATATGCCGACAGCCGAGGCAAGCACGCACACGTGTGCGCGCCTGTATACGTGTGGGGACAGATGAGTTGTCTGTCTCAGTCTTATTTGTATGGCAGACGAGAGGGCATGGAGGGTGAAGGTGGTTGGGTGGGGGATGGAGTGGGGAGGACAAGAAAAAGAGGAAGATGAGTTGTTCACAGCATTGCGAGGGAGAGAAGAGAGTGGCCAATGAAGATGAGGGGAAAGATGGAGGGGTGGAGCGAGGAAGAATGAAGGCCTTTCATTTGAGGAAGCAGTCGAGGGGGAGAGCTGTGGGTGGTGGTTTGTGCTCGCGGGACGGTGGGGAGTGGAAGGAAAGAGAAGCATTGCAGCAAGCACAGGCAATACAAGAAAAGCAAAGGAAGCAATAAAACACATACGAAGAAAAGGAGAAGATATGAGGAGCAAAGAGAGACGTACGCGTGTGGGCAAACGAGCAGCGGGAAGGTAGACGGACCAAGGAGCGAGCGGAGCATATAGCGACACGACGCCCGTGGTGTGGGAGTGGAGGGGGAGGGAGAGGAGGAGGGGGGAATGCGAGAGGGGTAGTAGGCGGCATCTTGCGTTCTCTCGTCCTCCCTCCGCATTTATACATGTGAGCGATGAGTGGGAAGGCGTCGGGGCACCCTACTGGCCAAACGAGTTGATGCCGTTGCGCTTGCACGTCGTCGCCATCCTACTACTTCTTTCCCGAAGCGCTTCCGCTGCGGGAGGCTTTGTTGCTACTGCTGCCACCTCTCCGCGTACCCTGCTTCGGCGGCGGCGCCGGCGCCTTCTTCGCGACCTCGACAGCCTTACCCTTGTCAGAGGCTACACTGCTGGCGCGAGAGCTGCTGCGGATCGAAGACGAGCTGACGTTCCGCGACATGCCCACCCCGCGGCTGCTCTGTTTTCTGGAGGAGTTGGCGTCTGTGTTGTCGCCGGCCATGGAGAAGGAGCTGGCGACGCGGCGCAGGCCGCCAACGAGGTCGTTCTTCTTCTTCTCCTCACGCTGCGCGCGGTGCTTCTTGCGCATGTTCCAGCGCACGAGGGAGATGACCATGGAGGCGATGCACGCAACAAGAAAGATGGCAATGACGAAGATGACGTACCAGTTCTTCGCGAACCAGCTACCAGCCGTGGGGAGGGAGACATCTATGGCGGCCTGATTTGAGTCGGGCATGACGTACGCCGTCACGATACCACCAACGTCGATGACCTGCATCTTCTCTTAAGTATGTATTTTTCTCGTTGTGTGCGCTACTCTCCTCCTCCTTCGAAGATGGAGTGGAAAGTGATTTGATGCGTATGTGTACCTTTTCTCCTTCTCTGTACTTGTTGTACCCTTCCCCCAGTGGGAGTGCGGCCTGTGTGTCGGTTCTGGCGGTCCCTCAACCCCTGTTCCGGCAGCCACGGGAGGAACCGGAAGAGTGGGAAAAGGAAAAAGAGAGAGAGAGAGTGTGTGTGTGTGTGTGTGTGCTCGTGAAGGCCGAGGTGTTTCAGCGATGTTTGACTATCCAACGACGGCCAGGAGAGAAGGTGAAGGGGAGACTCGAGAGAGAGAGAGGAGTATCGTTGAAGCTATGGGAGAGGGAGGGGAGGGGGGGGGGGGTGTTGCCTTCACCTTTCTTTTATGCATACATGACTCCATCGCACGTAGGAAGGCGCAAACAGCCCTCCCTTGCATGTGTGTGTGTGTGTGCCCCCCTTCTCACTGGGGCAACTTGCTTCCCGTAGTATGAGATGGATCATAGGTGAGAATCCACAGAAAGAGGGAAGCTCCCCCATTTCCCGTCAACGCAAAGAGCCAGAGGGAGGAGCGGGGGAAAGCACATGCCTTTACTACGCAGCTTGCGAGGCAGCCACCGACTCGCGTGTCTTGCCGCCCTCCTCCTTCCCATGCAAGGTGCACGCCGCCTTCGCGCTTGTCTGTGGTGCAGGCGGATGGAACAGCCGCCACCCAACCACTCGTTGCCTCCTCTGCCGCAACCCCATCCATAGCTGCCAGCGTCTCTGGTAAACGGGCATGATGTGTGCCTGTATCGGTGACGTCGGCGGCGACGACCGCATGGCAGAGCCGGGGCCACTGTGGCCGGTGCCGCTGCCAGTGGCCGCGGCGACCTCGGCGATGGCCACGAGAGAGCGGGCAAACCTCTCTTCAAGGTCTGGCAATGGCACGACGTAGCGCCGGAGCAGCTGCAGCCACCGACCGTCATCGCCCGTATCGCGCGCCATCGCTGCCTTTCTCGTTCGCGTTGCTTGTCGACGAGTGCCGTGGGCCACCCTTGCTTTGGTGGGATCTCCCTTCGCCGCTGTGGGAGTCGCAGCTTTGGATCGCAGTCCGGTCGTTGCAGCCGCAGCAGCCGCCACCACGGCCTCCCACTCCTTCATGGCCCTGTCGGGGTGGTTGGGGACAATGAAGGCGACGTGGGCATGCGTGTCAGGGTCCCAGAGAAGCATGAAGAACGAGGATGGTATCAGCGGTGAGGCGGGCGCGGGCGATTGCGGCGCGGCTGCTGCCTTTCCTTCCCTTCCCATCCTTGCTGCTCTCTTCTGCTTCTTGTGCGTCTTGTGCTTCGTGGAGGCAGACGCGGGGGCTGCTGCACCACCGCCGCCTCTGCGACTCGGCGCGTGTGCGCGCGAGAACAGGGGGCCGGTGCAGACGGCCAGTTGCCTCTGCCTCCCACACCAAGGCAGCCCGTGGGGAGGCGGCGTACCCTCGAGGGCGGCCTGGCAGTCGAACAAACGGGCCAAGAGCGCCGCGTCGCCGCTTGCTACGCTCTGCCCTTGCGGCTGCCCATGGCCCATCCCCAGCCACCCCCTCGCGCGTCTGGAGAGCGTGTCGGCGTGCTCCTTCACGTAGGCACGCGGCAGCGCTTCCAGTTTCCGCCACACTCGTCGGTTCACAAAGGAGTCCTGCAGGGCCACGTTTGTCAGCATCGCGGCTTCCAGCGCGGCGCGCTCCGACACCGCGACGGCGGCGTGCGGGGCCAGGTGGCCGCGGTCGTAGCCTCGCTTCTTACACTGCGCCGGCGTCCCGCGGGCCCAGCGAGGGAGGACGGGATCGCTGAAGAAGGTGAGAAGGCGATGCTGGCGGGCAGCGCGCCGCGCCTGCGCAGCGGTGAGGAAGAGCGAGCCCCACAGCGCAGTGCGCGTGCTGGGGTGGTACAGCGTTGTGAAGGTCTGCTTTTGCAAGACGTAGATGGTGTTGGGTGACACCTGCCAGGGGGTCGTCGTCCCATCGAGTGCCGGTGCTGTTCTGGACAGAGGAAGCTCACACGGAAGCAGCGGCATGTCGGCTATTGTTCTCGCTGATGCTGGTGCTGATGGTGCAGTGGCAGCCACCAGCACTCTCCGCTTCTTCACCGTTACTGCTTTCATGGTGGTGGCCGGCATCGGTCCAGAGGGAGGCGAGCGCGAAGGCGACGATGGGGATGGGGAGGCGGTTTCGCCCAGCGCAGCGCGTTTCCGCGGACGCCCCCGGGATCGCTTTGGCACCGCTGCAATACTCTGCACGGTGCGGTCGTCCAATCCCGCAGGTGTAGGAGTCGCAGGTGCATCACCACACGTCGCCGTTAGTTTGCCGCCGAGAAAGGTCGAAAGCAAGTTGGAGCGGCATGCATTCGGTGCGTATCGCGGACCCAACACCGCCGCCCACCATGACACGACCCGCTGTGAAGGAGTGGCGGGGGCAGGACCGCCGTGAGAGCGGCAAGACACAAATGGGAGAGACAGAAGTGATGCCGGGCCTCGCTGCACGTTCGCCTGTGCAAGGGTGAAGGATGGCAGCAGCCAAGTCGGGTTGCGCAGGCGCCGCTCGCGAGCGTGCCAGCGGTCCTGTCGCAGCTGTGTGAGCCGTGGTCGTAGCCGGTAGCCCGCCCACACGGAGAGCCCACAGCACACCACAGTGGATCCCACAAAGAAGACGGCAGTGGTGAGTTCTACGAATGGAGAGGAACCATGTCCATGAGACAGAGAGGCACCATCGCTTCCGCAGCTTGGCGAAGATGTCCCCCACCTCCACCAGGAGAAGCTGCCTAACTGCGTGGTCGCCAAGTCGTCGTTGTTGGCGCTAGGTGTTGGCATGAGGGACCACGCCGAGAGAGAGAGAGAGGAAGGGGGAGAGTGAAAAGGGAGATGATTAGTGCAGTGGATACACTACAGTAATAGTATTAGTAGTACAGTGATGTAGAGAAGGAAGAAGAGAGAGTGAGTCTACACGATCCGATCTAACGAGTGAGTCTACAGAGCGACGCCTGTGGGGAGGGAGAGACAGAGAGAGAGACATGAAGGTGTGGTGGCGATTCACGTGGAGAGCGAAAGCGAAAGATGAGAAGGTGCAACTCGCAAGACACCTCCCCCTCCTACTCTTCTCACTTTCCCCTCATCCCCTCCTTCGTTCTCCCCACTCCCCACTTACTGGACTTTTATTATACTATCCTCCCCCATTTACTGCCTGTGCAGGTGGTTGTGCGAGTGTACACAACCATTGGGAGGTGAGGGGGGGGAAGAGGATGATGATGGCGGCGGCTCAGATAAGGACAGCCAGCTTGTCCTCCCTTCCCTTTTCCTTTTAATGGGTGTAACGAGGAGGGGGAGGGCGGTGTCACTTCTCTCCCTCTTTGCGGGAGTCGCGTGCGTCGCTGGCGAGCGCCTCCCGCTGTTTGGCCAGCCGCCGCTCCTCCCTCAGTTTCGCTTGCTCTTGCCCTATCTTTCGCTCCTCGATGGACTGCGCCTTTGCTCGGTCGACGGCTGCGCGCAGGTCGTCCATGCCGGCACCCGAGGCAGCCGACACCGCCGCGTACGGGATGTCTTCGTAGAACTCGTGGAGGAACAGCGCCATGGAGCGGGCCAATGTGCTGGCGTAGCCGGTGGCGCTGCTGCCCATGCCGCCATCGCCCATCGAGACGCCAGCGCCGCCGCTGCTGTGGCTGGCGAGGCGGTCATCATTCTCTGTGCTGACTGCGTCCTGCAAGGCATCGGTGTTGCGCATCCACTCTATCGCGACGTCGGCGGAGACGACATCGGTCTTGTTGAAAACTAGCGTGAGGGGGAGCTGCTGCTTTAGCATGATGCCACTGCTGTACAGCATCGTCGAGACGAACGTCTGCGGGGACAGGCAGCGTGTGGTGTCAGCGACAAAGAGGACAATCGTGGGGAACGTTGCCCCCAGCGCCTCGGCAATCAGCTGCCCCGACGCGGACCAGGTGAAGACCTCAATCTGGCCGGGTGTGTCCACAACGATCCACTCCAGGTTCTCCTTCTTCTCCAGCAGCGCGACGACCTGGTGGAACTTGGTTGCAAAGAGGTTGAGCGAGGTGAGGATGGCGCCGTTGGGGCCAAGCCGGTAGCCACGCATTACCTCCTTGTAGTCAACGGTGTCCCTAATGTCGATGTTTGCGTTGTACGGCACGGTGCTCACCGCCGGGTCGAGGTTGATGAAGTAGGACGAGATCTGCTGCTCGTGTGTGTAGTGCTGTAGGCGGTGGACGAGAGTCGTCTTGCCAGTGCCAGCCATGCCCACCACGAGGATGACAACGGGCTGCTTCGGCGCGGGCGACGCCGACGCCGTTTCCTGCCCTGCATCGGCGCTCATCGTGGGCAACTACGGATGTGGATGTGGATGTCGTAATATGTGTGTGCTGACTAGGGGTATCGAGTCTTTGTCAGTGTGTATGTGTGTGTGTGTGACAGTGATGGAAGCTGGAGGTACTCAGTGAACGAGGGAGGGAAAGGAGAGCGAGTTCGATGGAAAGGGAAGGATCCAGTAACGGTGAAAACGATACGCCAATCTCCGCTTCCCTATCTCTCTTTCCTTCTTTTCTCTTATGTCGAAGGCCAAAGTGGCGTCCAGGGCGATATGGCGGGGCATGTGCTACACACACACACACACACAGGGCCCCACACGATCAGGCGATAGGCAAAACTAGAAGAGGGTAGATGGACAAGAGCGCGGGGGGGGGGGGGGGGGGGGGGGAAGGGATACGACGAGGAGGCGGGCGGCGATCGGTGCACAAAGCTCGTTGAGACATCAACGAAGGGGCAACAAGACGCACTCGTTTCCATTCTCTTGCTCTCCCCCTCTGTTCTCTCCTCTCTCTCATCACTGTGAATCACTCTGCGTACGGTAGCGTGCTGGCCACACAGGCGTACTGGCCATTGAAGTCCTCCAGCGCTATGCCCACACCGTTTTCTGGCGCGAGGGAGGGCAGTGTCTGCTGCCGGTGCTGCCTCGCTGTCAACGGAGACTGCGGGGAGCCGGGCAGCGCCAACGAGCGACGGCCATTCGCGTCTTCTGCGGGAGCACTGCCGTTGACAGCTACAGAGGACAATCGCTCGCCTTCGCCACTGGCTCTGCCGGGCTGCGGAGCACTCGCCCTGGTCAGCGCGCGGCGCAGTAGAGACAGGCGGCTGAGGTAGGCCGTCAGGTGCGGGCGAAGCGCCGTGCGCACCCTGGCGAGCTGCACGGCGGCGGTGGCGGCGAGGCGCAGGCCCTGGCCCGCCAGGAGCAGCAGCGCGTGCGTGCGCGGCGACAGGGGCGTCGACGGTGTGGCCACCACCGCGGTGTCGGCGGCTGCTGTCGTGGACAGGAGAAAGTTGCCTGCCCCCGCCTCCGAGGCAGCCGACAGAATCTCAGCCATGGGGATCTGGTTGAGCAGCTGGCACATCCCCAGCAGCACCTCGTGGTTGCACGCGCCGGTGTCCTCGACGAGGTCGGCCAGCGCCTGTGGCGGCTGTGGGTAGAGAGAGAGCAGCACGGGGAGAAGAGCAAGCACCAGCTGCAGAGCGTGCGGCACGTGCCATGACCGGCTTACCGCCGTCATGCCAGGAAGGAAGCAGAAGTCCTGCAACACCGGTGCCGGCGATGGTGGCTGCTCCGTGAGTGCCGCGGGACCGCTGGTGCCCGTCCACCTGCTGCCCGGCATCGCCATCGCGGACAGTGAACGAGCCATGTCTGCGACAGGTGTTTCGCTGCGGCGACCGTTCGGCCCGCGGTGTTGGTGGTGATGAGGAGTGTTGGCGAGCGAGGCGCACGGGGTAAAGACGAAACGCGACGGGCTCCCCCCTCCTCCTCCTATGGCAACGCAGGTGCCTCTCGTCCACTCGCACAAGGCGGAGGTGGCGCCGAGACACCCCTTTCCCCCGCACACGTCCTCGGCGTGTGCCCACGCCAGCCGGTCGTGCATCAGGCCGCCCGGCGCCGCCCACGCGTCTCGCAGCAGTGCAAGGAGGCTCCAGTACAGCTCTCTACTTGCCTCGCGCTGCCAGATAATGCCATAGGCAGCCTCCTGTTCCTCGCGAAAGACCTCTCGTGCGCTGGGCCGCCGCTCTTCTTTCTCCTCTACGTCGCGAGGGGGCATCTCCGGATCTCGTTGTTGTTGTTGCTGTTGTTGCTGCTGATCCGTGTTGGTGTGCGGTGCGCCAGCTCTCCCTCTCTTGCGCATCGCCGTTCCGCTGCCATTGTTCATCTCGTGCCGCAGCCACCACTCCACGTACCCTCTCCTCAGCAGCTCGGTGGGGCAGAGGGCGAGCAGCTGCTGCCACAGGGCGTGCACCCGCTTCCGCGACTCCCGCACAGTGCGCGGGGTGTCTAGCGTCAACGCGGTGTCGTGGTGCCGCTGGCGTTGCTGCTGCTCCTCCACTTGCTCACGACGAGCCTTCTCTCGCAGCCGCTTCGAACGGATGTGCTCGTCCGTGGCCGCAGCGGCAGAGGAGGAAGAGGAGGCTGCTGCTATCCTTGCCTGCCCCGCTTCGTCCGCGTCGCCGTCGCGCTTGGCAGCGGCGAGCGCCTTCTCGGAGATCACAGTGCTTTTGAGCATGTCGAGCGCCGACGCACCAAAGGCGGCGATGTGCTCTTCGTGAGTAGCCAGTGCGTGTCCCTCAGCGTCCGCGTTGGCCTGGCGGGGCCCGACCTTCTTCGTCCTGTCGTCCTCGCCACGGCCACGTTTCCGGCGAGCGCCAAGGACGGTGTTCAGGTCATGCTCCTCCTGACAGACTTCGTCCTCTGCTCGCCGCCTCGCGTCGGCCGCTTCCCGGAGCAGCCGCCTCCCGAGTGCTTTGCGCTGCGTGTCCAGGTGCACCTCTAGCCGCTGCAGGGAGTAGAAGAGAGAGGTAAGGAGGGGAATGACCTCGTGACTGCTGTGCCGGCGCGCGTCCTCCGTCCCTCCCCCCTCGCCTCCGTCGATCCCCTTCCTCAAAGGTGGCGGTGGCTGCGACGTGAGCGAGTCACGCAAGGAGCCAGGGGAGTAGGGAGGGCAGGACCCAGCGGCAAGCTCGAGAAACTGGTCCGCGTCTCGGCACAGCATGTAGGCAAAGGGTATGGAGAAGCAACCCAGCACGGTGCGCTGGAGGCTCCGTTGCGCGTCGTCGTCGTTAGTGGGGTTGTCCTTGCTGCGGGTGGCACGGCTGTGCGTCGCGTGGACGTCAGGGCCGAAGGTCACCGTCATGACCGAGGAGGAGGAGGAGGAGGGGGTGCCCATCCTGCCGGGGCCGCCGTTGCGGGAGGAGCTGTTCGAGTGCGCCGTCGTCGCCGCCACTGATGGGTCGGTCCGTGTCGGTGACGCGAAACCTGTGCGGGTGCTGGACAGGCCGAAGACAATGGCCCCGCAGTTGGAGAAGTCACCCTCGCTCATGCGCTGGAACGGTAAAGGCCCTTTGTCAGGTGTGTTGCTGTCGCCGCGCCATCCTTCCTCGTCGCCAGCCTTGTCGTCGCAGGCGAACTCTGCGGCTCGGCACACGTCCTGGCTCGGGAACGCGTGAAATGCAGGAAGGTCGACATCGCCGTCCCCACAGCCGTCGCGGCGGTTTCTGGCGCTTTGGTAGAGGCGGGATGGTGGCGGACGCGATGGGAGACTGAGCGGAGTTGTTATGAATCGCACGTGCGGACAACTCTGCACCACCATCACCTGATCCATCGTGCTTGCTGCAGGTGCTGATGTCGCTGCCGCCTGCCGGTGGTGTCGGCTAAGCGATGTCGAGTCCACCAAGGGCCTTCCCGGTTTCTCAGCAGAGTCCCTGCGGCTCGACTCCTTTGGCGTTGTTGGTGGCGTCTCCACTCGTCGCTGCTTGTGTAGTGGGGGTGGGGGAAGTTGGTTGCTGTCTACATCACTAGCGACATGCCGTGAGGAGTCCATGTGAGGAGGGGGAAAAGGAGAGAGGAGAGGAGAGGAGAGGAGAGGAGAGGAGCTCGCGCTACGAAAGAAGAACGTTAGTACACGAAGCTGCTGCCCGCGCTCTCTCTCCGTATGTGTATGAGAGATAAGAGGAGGGGGAAGGATGAGTGGATGGGTGTGGCGATAAGTTACTTCCCCTTCTGATGTGATTCTCTATGTGTGAACTGCGGGAAGACCCTTCAATGGAGGCGGAAAGGAGGTGTGGAATGGTAACGATACTTGGTGAGAGTCCGTTTCATGTTGGGTTCCCTCTGGTCCTCTCTCTCCCCCTCCGTTGTCGAGCGCCGTTGGCAGGTGGTAGTGGTGGGGGTAGTTGTGGTTGTGAGGAAGGGAAGACGTGCAGCAAGAAATGCGTGACAGCGGCCGTCACACGATACAGAGGGGGAGGGATGTCAAGAAGCCAAAGGCACACACACATTCCGATGCGATGCGCCGCCCTCACCACCCCTGCGGGAACATGGCCTTGAAGCGGCGCACAAAAAACTTCTGCCGCGGTCCGCCAACGTCGGAGCCGTACTGCCCTCTCGCGCGCCATATATCCCTAGAGTGGGTGAGCGGCTGCTTGTCAATCTTGTTGTAGTAGTCGGGATGCACGTTGTAGAAGGCCGACTTGAAATCGGTCACCTCCGGCGTCTTGACTGGCGCTGTGCCAACGCGGTTGTGTCGCTCCGCCGCCTCAGCCTTCTTGCGGTCTCTCTCCTGTGAGAAGACCAGCATCTCGCGGGTCACCTCGTCACGGGAGTGAAACCAGTACATGTTCTCCGCGTACGTCTTGATCGACGCCGCGCGCTCCCAGCCCAACACAAGGCGGTAGTCTACCTCCTTCTCCGTCAAGTGCACGTTGTTGGGGTCGCGGAAGGTGCTCTTCACCTCCTCGGTGACCAAGTCGCGGCGGCTACGCAGCGGGAACGTGTTGGCGCCCTTCAACAGCGAGCGGTAGAGCCGCAGCTTCTCCGTGTTCCTGTACGTGGTTGCTGCCGCTGCCTTCGCCCCGCCTGTGGCAGCCCGGGAGGACATGTATGCCGGCAAAAGCGCGAGAGGAGAAGGCGGGGACGGGGGGAGGGTGGTGTGGTGTGTATGTGTGTGTGGGGGGGGGGGGGGAGACCTACTGTGTTACTGCTATGCTGTGGCTACTGGAGGAGATCCATGGCGCAAAGTAGACACGAGCATAGCAGGAGCGAGGGAGGGGGTGGGGGTGGGGGTGAGAGAGAGGAAGGGACGAGGATTGAAGAGGAAGGCGGAGGTGTGTATGTGTGTGGATCGGGAATCATGCTTCTTGCCGCTGCTTGGCTAGGATATCCTCTGTATCCGTGTGGAAGGAGGGGGTAGGGCTGGCCACCCTGCAGCACCTCGGCCTCCCTCCCCACTCCCCTCACTGCTTCTCACATCACCGACACATGACACATGACACACATGCACACATGCACACACTCGGTGCCGGTGCCGGTGTCGGCGCACCGCAGTCGACGCCTGTCGAGACTTCGTGAGTATCACTTGTGAGGACACACGTCAAAGGAAGGAAAACGAATACTGGGGCCAAAAGAAATGAGTAGGGGGAGGGGGAGGGGCACACATATATGTATATGTTTATTGAGGTGTACCTCTTTCCTAAGCTTTGTGGTGCGATGAAGGGTATCGGGTGGGGGGAGCGTGTCCCATCTCCTCGCTCCTATAGGGCAATCATTGTTGTAAAAGCTTACAGGAAGAGAGGCAAGGGAAAAGGGGCAAGGAAGGAGTTCCATTTTCCAGTGGGAAGGAGGGGGTTCGAGCTGGGGAGGGGTACGCAATGAGGAAAGAGAAGGGGGGAGAGGGAGGGGGGAGGGCAGAGAGTAATCCGTACATACATGGGTGGAAATAGAAGGAGAGGAAGGGATGGGGGAGGGAGGACTGCAAAAAGGAAAGAAGGTAGACTTGAGAGTAGAGACGACGCAACGGGTAGAGGAGTGGGGCCTCTTCCTCGTGCTATCGCTCCCCTCATCCCTTCTCGTGGAAACAACACATAAAGTGAAAGGAGAAGGAGGAAGTAACGCACCTTTCTCCATCAGATCGACAACGACGAAGAGAAGAAGAACGGCGTTGCCCATTCGCGGCGCGCGAAGGGGGGGGGAGAGAAGAAGATGGATAGGAGACACACGCACACACATGTACCAACAGGGACAACATAACGAGGGAGGGGAAGGGGGGAAACAGAGGAGAGAGGGGGCTGTTGAGGACGCGCTGAGGCTTCTTCCCGTCTCTCTCTCTCTCCCTACTACAGTTCAATGTTCATCTCGTTAATCTCGTCACCCTGCGGCACCTCGATCTCGCTGAAGGTCTGGGAGCTGGTGCGGCCACGGCCCCTCCGCGCACTGCGACGGCTCTTGATGCTGGGCAGCTGCGAGTCACCCCCCGGTTCATTATCCACGAGAGACACCATCTCTTCCCGCAGGGCATCCGCGGTGGGCGACTGCGCCGCTGGCTGCGGCTCTTGGGCAGCTGGCGGTGGCACCTCCGCTTCCTGCTTCGGCGCGGGTGGCTCGGGCTCCGGCTGCTTCATACGTGGCGAGGCCGCCAACTGCCGAGCACTGAGCGCATCGAGGGCCTCCTTCTGGTCGTCGTCGTCGGCCAAGCTGGCGTTCTCGCTGTGTTGGGCGAGGTCGCCGTTGGTGTAGATGGCGGCGCGGCCGCGCTCGTCGTCGGCGGGGTTGGCGAAGGTGAAGCCCTTGCCGAGCCGCATCGCGCGCTGCTGCGGGGTTTCACCCGGGTAGAGCGCGTCTTGGTTCTGTTCCGGCGGCGGCATCGGGGCAGGCATCATGTTGCCGCCGCGGTCTGCCGTGTCATCGTTCTTCTCGGCCTGTTCCTCGTCCTCGATGTAGACGTAGCGCTTGCCTTCCCGCTCGCGCTGCACCATCATGGGCAGGAACGGCTCCTCCTTCACCGGCTTCGAGGTGACGGCGCAGTAAATGATGATGAAGAGCAGCACTGCAACAATGACCACGGCGACGATGAGGAAGATGACCCACCAGTGCTCCTGTGCCCAGGTCAGGTCCTTGTACCCCTTGATCACATTGGGCTGTGACGGCTTCTCGGTCCAGGGAGCGGGGAGGGGGTAGTCCTGCAGGTAACAGTAAATGGTGTAGCTGGAAAGAGGGTTGGGGACGTTGTTCACCGCCACCAAATCCGTGTCCATGCGGTAGTACCGGCTCGACGTCGTGCCCGCGATGATCTGGAACTTGCCGTGCGGGTAGCCGAGTCGGTACAGCGCCGACGACGAGTTCCAAACCTGTTCCAATATGAAGCCGTTGCAGAACTGCGAGTACCCGGTGTATCCTCTGAGGTCGATGTACAGCCCTTTGAAGTAGCACGTGCCCGGCTGGTACCCGTTCACGTCCTGGATCATGCCGTTATCGCCGTAGGTCTCGGCGAAGGTGTCGTAGAAACCAAACCGCCAGCGGTAGGTGCACAGCATACTGTTCGGCGTCAACGTGCTGTCTGGCTGGTTCTCTACACAGCCGTTCGTGTAGTCATCTCGCGGCTTCGCGTTGCCGTCGAGAAAGGTCGTACATAGTGCCTTGCCATCCGTCGCGCAGAGGCGCTGAATCGTGTGCGTAATTTCCCCCCGCGAGTCTGCAATCAGCGAGGCGCCATTGTCGTTGCACCAGTGCTGCGCCGTTGCCGCACCGTGCTGGGCAGTGCTGCTATCACGCTCCGATGCAGGCATGGCGACGTAGCCGCTCACCTGCAGAAGAACCGGGATCGCGTTGGCAGGGAAGGGGGCAAGCAGGCCGAGCAGGAGGACCGCCAGGATCGTCAAGCGGGGCATGGTGCGGCCACCGGCCGTCCGACACAAAGAAGCCACGGTGGATGGCATGGCTTTACTGGCTTGATTCCCTCGTGGGAGCGATGTGTGTCCGTCCGCTGGCAGTAGGTGCAGTGGGACAGGCGCACGGGATGAGGACGGAGGGGAGGGGGGGGGGAGGGATGGACGACAGCGAAGGAGAAATAGGGAGGAGGGGGCAAACTTTGATGTACACGGCTGGAATGGGATCCGAGCGGAGAAGGCAGAGAGAAGAGGGGAGGGGGGGGGATGGAGGAGAGAGAGAAAGTGAAAAAGAGAGAGAAAACGGAAAGTGTCTTATGAACAGGAATGGAACAGAGAGGGGAGTTACTGTATACAGGAGGGATTTGGGGGAGGGGCAGGACTGGAGGTGCACGAGGGTTAAAGGAGTGGATCCAGCTTGGAGAACTTGGGATGGGAAGGAGAGAGGGAAAAAGGGAGAAGAGTGGCTCAGTCTGCCTTTGTGCTAAGACCACAGTGAGGAGGTGGGGAGGAGGGGGGAGGATAGAGCAGAGCACATTATAGCAGTACTCATACATCATACATAATCATCAGCATCAGCACAAGATAGGCCCGTTGGCTTCTTGGGATGAGAGCAACACAGATCACCCCTTTTCGATAGCGAGATGACCAAGACAGAGAGAGGGAGTTCATGGCGCGATGGGTTGGTGTGCTGGGGAGTGGCAATGGGGGAGGACTTGGCGACGCTGTCTGCCGCCGCGAAAGGAGTAGGAAGAAGGAGGGGGGAGAGGGAGAGGGGGGATATGGTTCGTCCTGCAAGTTTCAGTGCTGTTCTTCGTCTAGTGGGGGCTCGATACTCGTCATCCTTCTCTCTCTCTCACCGTTTTCTCTCCCCCCACACCCTCCCTCATTCGATTCCAAGGATAGCAGCCCAGGAGGGCTGCTTCCGGCAGAGAAAGAGGCGCACGCCGGACAGGTAGCCCATCACGTGGAAGGAGAGACCGCCCCCGCTGCGGAGGAAGCCCAGCAGCCCGCCGTTGCTCTGCTTCCCCGCCGCCAGCATGCTATCCAGCAGGGCCAGCGTGGAGGCGACCACGTAGCTCGTGGCCGCAAAGGACATGTCGCGCAGGCCACAAGCCGTGAGACGAGGACTCAGAACGTGGTGTGCCGCCCTCACCAGCGCCGAGGCCGGGCCGTGCCTCACCGAAGCAGGGACCGACTTCTTCTCTTGGTTGCCTGTCTCGCCCACGCCCGCGCCGGACTCCTCGCGGCGACGAAACGGAAGTACAGAGGACTCTGGCACCGATGCAGGTGGGCTGCCCGTTGACCACTTCCCCCCACCCGCCACCGCCACCAGCCGATAACAGCCGCACTGGACATGCCGCACCGCCATCACGGCGACGTGGCGTACGGTGTGCTGGGGCAGCCGGCGGAGGAGAAAGTAGACAAAGTACCCTTTGGGAGTCAAGCTGCGCCAGACGCTGGCGGCGGTGGCGGGGGCGGCCCACTTCGGATTCCGCGGGATGCCCAACCACGTTAGCCCATGGCAGATGTGGATCAGTCGCACGGTCCAGCGGGGCATGCAGCACGCCTGCATCGGCGTCGCCGCCGAGAAGGTGAACTCGTACAGCTGGTAGGCGGTGACCCGCGCCGGCACCTCGCCGTCGTCGCTATCGCCGCGGGTGAGGCCCTGGTGAAGGAGGTCCACGAGCAGCCAGCGGCCGTACGCCCAGACACTGCCAAGCACTGCAGAGACAGCCGAGGACGGGGCGGCGGGGTCCTCTCCCAGCGATGCTGGTGTGCCTCCGCCTCTCACTGCTGTGTCGCTCGTGGTGGTGGTGGTGGTGGTGGTGTCAAGGTAGGCACAGAGCCCGAACACAGCCACATGAATAATGGCATCCACCACGAGCCGCTGGGCGAGCTGAGTGGCGGCGTTGCGGAGGAAAGTGAGGGCAGTCGGCGCGGCACAGGCGTGGCCAAACGCGGGGTCGGACGCGCGCTGGTGGCGCAGCACGCTGCGGGCAATGGGCAGAAGATAGGCGTTGTAGCGTCGCCCCAGTTGGTATATGCGAGGTTCGCGGGTGTGCCCGCCATCGTCGCCGCCGCTGTTGCCAGAGTACGACACGGTGACAGAGCCGACCTTCGTGGAGCCCGTGCGCGGGCCCGCGCGTTGCGGGGAGCGGCCCGTAGCTCCGGCCAGCGGTGCCGGCGCCGGTGGCGGTGGGGCATCACCGCTGCCCTCCTCCTCCCACTGTTCCTCCAGTCGGGTCGCGAAGTTGACGAGCGTGGCGCGGCGCTTCGGCGCGGTCACGCGGGTGATGGTGTACACCAGCGGTGTCGCCGCAACGGCCAGGAAGCCGACCACGCAGTAGCGCTCCAGCGTGGCAGACAGGTGTCGGTGCAGAAGCTGCTCATTGTCAGTGTTGTGCTGGCCAAAGAGTTTGCTTGCCATGGCGGCAACGACGCCCGCTGGCTTCTCCGCCATGAGTCCAGCAGAGAACGAGTATGAAGGAGGGAGGGAGGGAGAGGAGTGATGGCGCAGATCCTTTTTTTTTTTTTTTTGCGACTCGCCTGCTGAAGCGCTGCAGGGCTTCTGAGGAATCACACACACTCGGCGTCGGGAGGCACGGGTGTGGAAGGAAGAAAAGGTTGTGTTGGCGTTGCGATCGCGGCACTTGACGGTAAACAGTATGGGGGGAGAAGGTGCGACTGGGGGAAGAGGATGAGAAGGGAGAGATGTGGTACGGCCTTGCAGCAGCCACACAAGCAGAGAGCAAGAGAAGAGGAGAAGGAGAAGGAGAAGGAGTGTGGAGAAGGGATGATTCCAGATCGAGTCCATCGACTGGCACTTGCCCCGAAAGTCCGCCTGCCCGCTCGACGAGAGGGAGAGATGGGTGGAGGGTGGGGTGGGGTGGGGTGGGGGGGTTGATAGGTTGGTGAGGTAAGGTGGGGAAGGAGATAAAGGAAGAGACCTAAATGCAAAGGGAGAGGGGTAGGGGAGCAGCCGACAACGCTGTTCTGCGGGGCCCTACTTTACCACTGCCTCGCTCCTCCTCCCCCCTTCTGCTCTTCGTCGTTGCCCTTCGCCGAGGCGTAGTCGCTGTGTGGGGGGTTGGGTGGCCCGAGCAGCACCGTCCCTCGTCCGGGGAAGGGGGCACTCGTGCCGCGGCCGCGGACCTCACTGCCCGGGGCACTAATGTCAAACGGATCAGCGGCGTCCAGGCGGTCCCAGTGGTCCTCATTATTGTTGGTGGTGGCGGTCTCCTGATGGGAAAAGCGCGATGCGGGGATGGGGCTGTCGACGACACCGCCGCCACCGTAGCGAAAGGCCATGGAGGGCCGTCCCCGCTCCTCAGGCATCGCGTGGTCCTCTTGTGTGTGCCTATTCACATTCAGCGGGAGAGGGGGAGAGGGAATAGCGGGGCTCTCCTCACTTCTACGGTCGTCGCCCTTGCTGCTCTGTGCGTGGCTCTGCGGGGTCTGCGCGCTGCCGTAGTCCAGACGCACCGCGAGGCGGCCCATTGGCGTCTCGTCCGCCTCGCTGTGCGACGGCGCTGCCCCATCGTTTGCGTTCGGGGAAGAGAAGTCCGCTGCGTTTGTCTGCTGCTGCTGCTGCTGCTGTTCTTCCGCTTTGCTCATCGCCAGGGCCGGCTCGGCTGCTTCCGCGTCGTCGACTGCGAGGGTGTCGTCACGGTGGTGGTCGGACAGTTCTTCCGTGGCCCGAGGCTGCGCTGGCGAGGGAGAGGAAGGAGAGACGGCATCCACAGGGGCGGCGGAGGGCGGGGAGTCCCGCGCACTGTCCGCGGCCCCTTCTTCCAAGGAGCGCCGCAGATCCACTCGCGGTGCTTCGAGAGTCGTTCCCCTCGCTGTTGTGGTGGTGGCGATGGGTGAGCCTTCGTCGGTGGTGGCGCTCGGTTGCCCAAAGGGCTGGGTGGAGCGCCGTGGCTCATCGGTGAAGGCCGTCGCCGAGCGGGGATGGGACGCGAGCTCAACCTCGGCGTCTGCCGGATGTATCATCGCGGTGTCCGAGGCCGCCACCGCTTCAGGCACGAGCTGCTGCGACGTTGCTGCTGCCAGCGCGCTCTTGGCTGCACCAAGGCCGGATGGCAGAGGAGGCGCTGCTGAAGTGTCCGCTGCAGTTGCCCCCGTGACGCCGTCATCGTCGTTGTCCCCACTCCCTGCACCACCACCATCGACGACCCACGCGAGCGGAGAGGAGGAGGAAGTCTGCGCCGCCTTGGCGGTGGCGGTGGCCGAGAGGACCCCGCCGTTCTCCCTGCGCTCGCGACGCACCTGGGCAAGCATTGCATTCTCTTGGCCCCGCAGCGCCGCCTCTGTCTTGATCTCGCGCGAGAACGTCTTCGCCTCGCTCTTGATGGCGATGATGAGCGCGGAGAGAGCGTCCTTGACGGAGACCATTTCGTCGAGCGCGGCGGCTCGTCGGGGCTCCGTGCCGGGGTAGGCAAGATCGTCCGTGGCCGACAAGCCGCCCGCAGAGTTGGTGGTGGTACTGGTGTGGGCCGCAAGCTGAGCCTCCACCTGTGCGTAGACGGCGTTGAGCGCGCGCTTCAGCCGCTTGCACTGCTGCTCGGCGCTCTCCTCGGGCACACGCACGGCGAGGTCATCCTTCTGTGCCCCGAGGCGCTGGCAGAGGAGTTGTAGGGAGTCAATCTCTGCCTGTAGCGAGCGTCGTTCGCGGATGTGCCGGCCCTGTGCCTCCTGCACTTCCGTCTTCCACTGCACGATCTCCTGCTCATAGGCGAGGCGCCGCTCCTCCCACTCGTTCGGATCCCCGGGTTGGCCGGCGGCCTGCCGAGCATCGAGAGTGCCCTGTCTAACACCCGCCTCGAAGCCGTCCGCCTTGCCTTGGCGGTACCGCTCGTCCGTGACCCGCTCGAGCTCGGCACGGTGCTTGACATCGGCCTCGACCGTGCGAAGACGGTGCCGCTCCTCCACGTCGGCGAGCCGCGCTTCCAGCGTCTCCTTCTGGATGCGCAGGTCGGCCTCAAGGGCATGTGCCTTGTCGGCGTACCGGCCGATGCCCTCGAGTGCTTTTTGGTAGTTACCGTTGGCCTCCTCGTACTGCATCTTGTACCTCTCAATCGTTGCGAGCAGCGCATCGCGGTCCTTGTGAACGTCTTCGATGAGCGCGGCGCCGTTCTGCGGGGCGAGGCCGACAACGCGACGCATCATCGCTTCCAGGTTCGCGTTGTTCTCCTCGAGGATGCGTCGCAGGTCGAGGCGGTCGAGTTTGTCAGAGACGGACATGAGTTGGCTCTGCATGCGATCCGTGGCGTGCTCGATGCGCGCAACCGCGGACGACGTCGATTGCAGCACCTTTCTATCTTCCTCAGCCGACGCGGCCGATGCCTCCTCCTCGGCCGAGTGTTTGCGGTTTCCTGTGCTTGGCGCTGCAGTGGTGCTGTTGCCTTGGCTGTGGAGAAGTGTCTGCAGGAGGGCCCGCTGCAGCAGCGTGTTGGTGTCCTCGCCGCCGACAACGGTGGCGGTGGCCACGGCGGCAGGAGCTGCAGGAGCTGCGCTCGTGTTGGTGTTATTATCGTTGCCTTCCTCGGTCGTTGGCAGGGCCCCTGTGGCCGCTATCTCGCGGTGCTCGTGCCGTGGAACTGTCTTTGCGGCGGCTGGCGGCGGCGGCGCTTCTCTCGCAGCTGTTGTGGCCCCGGTGGAGATAGGGCTTAGGTCGGCCGGGAGGGGGCCGCCTTCCTTGTCGCCTCCCTTCGCGTCCGCTGCGGCTGGTGCTCTGTGGTGGTTCGGGTGTGACCCCGCCATGAGGGGAACTGATGGGTCGGCGCAGTAGAGGTAGGCGACAACGGCGTCGTCCGGGGACACCTCTGGGTTCCCCAGCCCGCGCCGCACACGAGTCTCTTCTGGGTTCAGAAACACGAGCCGGGCCTCGCCCGCACGCATGCCAACAACCCCGCGCTCCATGCCGTCCATGATGGTGCCGTCCCCGACCAGCACCTCCCGCGGCGCGTCTGGCGGCACCTCGTCCACCGTCTTGCCAAGGGACAGGTACTGGCTACCCTTGGCAACGCGCTGGAGCAGCCACAGGCGGTAGCCAAACAGGGCACGGCAGCCGCGCTGTACCGTCGTGGTGGCAGCAGCAGCGGTCTCTGCTTCTGCGTTTGGCGGTGGCATGAGCAAGGAGATAATGGTCGATTCGGCACCGCCACCGCCACCGCCACCGGAGGTGGAGGTTGGGTCTTGCCTTCCAGCTGGCGTGTAATGGGCGATGGTGTGTGCCGTGGCAACGAACGCGACAGCCTCGCGACGGTCTCGAAACATCAGCGACCAAAATATGCCGTCGGTGGTCCTTGCGTTTCCCTCGTCCTGGCGGCTCCCTTTGCTCTCTACATAGAGGGAGGCGTACTGCTGGTTCTCGCGGCTGAGGCGGAACAGTAGGGAGCCCCTGTCGAGGCGCGCGCGGCACACCGTTGTCTTTGTTGTGTCGACAATGGCCACCAGCGGCGCCAAAGCCCCCGCCGCCGGAGTTGACGAAGACGCGCTGTTGTTGCGCTTCACAGGTGGCTGATGGCGCACGTGTGGAACACAGAGGGCAGCCACGCACGTGCCAACGTAGGTCTCGCCACGGTAGGCCTGCACAACGGCGTGTGTCACAGTCGTGAGCGGGTTGGGAGACGGACCACAAGCGCTATGGTTGTTGCTGCTACTAGTGTGGCCACTGGCACCGCTTGTCGTGTTGGGCCTGCTCGGCTTCCCTCGCTTCTCCTTCCCTCTCCTCGCGTAGAGCACGTCGCTGTCCTGGCTGTCGCCACTGTCACTCTTCTTGTCTCCTCCGTTGCTGTCCTCCTCGGACTCGCTCCGCGCGTTGAGCACGGAGCGGCCAACCGCCGCGGCGACTTGGCTTCCTTTCCCCCGCCGCCTCGCCTCGTCCTCGTGGCGCAGGGAGGCCACACGGGCCTGCCGCGCACGCAGCGAGTCCTGCGCGAACAAGGACTGCATGTTCCGGCGGGACGTGTCATCCTCCAGGGACGTGGCGCTCGCCCCGTCCCCTGCCACCGCGGCATCGTCGCCGTCCCTGTCATCGCCGTTCCCTCTGCGGCGTGTGCGTGCGGCAGCCCCTCGAGCGAAGGACAAGGCCGCTGGCCCGCCGCCGTCGCCGTTGGCATTGTCGTCATCGCTGTCGGTGAAGAGGTAGTTCAGCCGCTTCATGGGGGCTACGCGAGGGACGGAGAGAGGTAGAGAGACGAAGGGGCGAGGGGTAGGGGATGGAGGGAGAGGAAGGGAAGCACAAAGGGAGGAGGGGGGCAACACTAGGCCACCTCGTTCTACTGTCACAAAAGCAATGTAAGTATACGATACACACAGTATGGTGCTGCGTGCTGAGTTTCCTCGTGAAGAGAAGATATATGTATATATGTGCATAAGGAGAGAGTGAGTGAGTGTGTGTGTGGTGCTGTTGTCATGCGTGATGCAGGATGTGGCGGCCCCTTGGCCAGCCCCGCGACGGTTCGCCTCCAACCGGAGACGCTCGCGACTTCGCTAGCCCTAGATCCATGAGTGCACGCCACGTCTTCCCCCCTTTCTCCTTTCTCATCTCGGTCCTTTGGGTGATTCTTCTCCTGTGCGAGGGGGTGAGGCGTGCTCTATGTACATAATAGGAGAACAGACACACAACGACGGGAAGGAGGAAAGAGGAAGAAGCAACTTCAACAAAAGACAAATGCCCCACCGCCGTATTGGGTAGGGGGGCACGTCATCGCCGCATAGCTTGGATGCTGTCACTTCTCACTTTGATGTTCTTTACATTGCGCCTCCTCGCCGTGGGCTCTCCGTCAGAGGAGGGCGGTGTGTGTGTGTGGGGGGGGAGGGGAGGAGGAAGGAAGGTGAGTATGGAGAGCTCGTGTGGCGCTACAGGTCCATAAAGACGTCGTTGTTGGGGTTGTGCCGTAGCAGCCACTCGGACAGGTACTCCAGCGGGTTCTCCGGGCGTACGGCGGCCACCTCGATGAGGCCCTTGCTGACGAGCGGAATGACGCTCTCCATGAGGTACGACCGCAGCGGCGCCTCGCGCGCCTCGAGCGCGGCCAGGTCAGCTTTCTTGGAGGAGAGCAGGGTGTCCTCCACCGCCTCGCGGAGCTGCGCCTCGGCGTCGTAGGAGGCGGCGTTGCGTTGCCGCTCCTCCTGCACGCGCCGCTGCTCAGCCTCGCGTTGCTCCTGCGCCAGCCGAGCCGCACGCACCGCCTCCTGGTGCAGCTCCAGCGGGGTCTTGCCAAAGTTGTGTGGCGCGCCGACAATGTCGCGCGCTGTCAGCTCCGTCTGGCACGGCGGTGCGCACTCGAACGCGGAGGCCGGCGGTGGCGGGGGCACCAGCGGCTCGTTGTCGTGCACGGTGATGAGGTGCACTTCTGGGCGGCGCCCGCCAGGCGTCACGCGGCCAGGCTCTGTCACGGCGCACTCCCAGTAGCTGAGCATCGAGTAGGCGGCGAGCACGAACTGCTGCTCAAAAGTGCGCAAGTGCTCCTGGAAGCGCTGGAGAACGGCGGCCTTGGCAGCGCCTGGTGTCATGGCGGCCTCCTGCTCTCCCTCGCCCTTCTCGTCGCCCGTGCTGGGCAGTGGTGCCGCTGCCACCGGCTGGTCGCTCAGCTCCTGTTCCTCTTGCTGCTGCTGCTGCTCGTTACGGGCCGACACGGCAGCCAGCCGGTCGAGCAGAAAGCTCTCTGGGGCTTCGAGCACGAGCACGTAATCCGGAAGGCGGTGCTCATCGGATGGCTCGCTGGACAGCCCCGCCAGCGGGTCGACGCCATCCTCCCCTTCCACCCCCTCCTCCCCGTCGTCCGCCCGCTGCTGCGAGGCCGGCGGTGGTGGGGGCGGGGGATTGAGCGCCTCCTCCTCGGTGGCGGGCAGGGGCAGCGGCTCTGCGCCAAAGACCAGCCGCGCCTGCTCCACCGTGCGCGGAAAGCCGTGGAGGAGGTATCCCTGTGTGCGGCAGTCGGCGTGGTTGAGGCGCCAGCGCAGCATGATGGCGAGTGCCCTGTCCTGGAACGGCGCGTCCCGGAGGGCCTCCTTCGCCAGGAGCAGTTCCTCCTCCTCCTTTTTGCGCTGCTGCTCCTTGGTCAACTTCTTCGGCTTCGCTGCTGCTGCTGCGGCGCGCTTCTTGACCGGGCCCGGTCCGCTGCCGCCCAACGCCTCCTCATTCCCTTGCAGCGGCTGCAAGTACTGTGGGGACGAACCCTGCGAGGACGCCGCCACGCGCACCCGCATCAGCAGCACTCGCTCCATCTCGCCAATCTTGTCCCGCCAACGCGCGACCTTGGCGCTGCTGTCGAATCGCTCGGCCACAAGTTCCTCGGCCTCTGCCTTCTCAGCTTCGGTAAGCTCATATAGGGCGGCGTCAGGCTCGTTGGCAGCCTCGGTGTCCCCGGCGCCAAGTGCGACGGCGGTGGCGGTGGCGGTGGCGGTGGCGGTGTCTGCTGAGATGCTGCGGCGGCCGCCAGTGCCCATGCTTCGCCGGGTGTTGGACCCTTTGCGTGAGCTCCCTACCGCCCGCTCCATCTCTGCCGCAGCGCTGGCGGCGGCCCCATCCTCGACGCCCCCGTGCGGGGAGGCCGCCACTGCTGCCGCGACAGGCAGCTTCTTTCCCTTGCGGTATGCATTTAAGATGCGGCGCTCCTTGATGTCCTTCCTCCGCTGCAGCTCCGCGGCCAGGAGCCGCGCGCGGTAGTCCTCCTTCTCCTTCCGCACGCCGGCGAGGCAGGCCTTGTAGGCCGCCACCACGTCGTCGATGGAGAAGCACGGAAGGCGGTAGTGCGCGGCGATCCGGCGACCGACAAAGCGCTTGCCGGCGAGGGGCGGCCCCTGCAGCACAAGACGCAGTGGGGTCACGCGGCGCTCCTCGCAAAACTCCTGCGCCACCTTCTCCGCGTGCTTGCGCAGGCCGCCCTCCGCCACCCACAAGGACCCCTCGCCTCCCCCGCGGCCGGCAGCGTCGACGTTGTCGCCCTCCGCCGCGTTCACGCGCATGTCCTCGATCAGCGTCGCCATGGTGCCCCGCTCCACGCGCAGGTCCACGGTGAACTGCTCGATGTGCTTATGCAACGGGAACTCCGCAGGGCTCACCGGTACGAGCTTGCACCGGCCCCCGAAGCTGTGGTTGATCGTTTCCATGATAGTGCGCCACGTCGGCCGTGCCCCGTCCGTCGCGAAAATGTAGCGCGACGGCAGTGCGGAGGTGGGGTGGTGGAGCAGCTTGCGGGTGAAGGTGGCGAGGTCGCGGACGTGAATGAGTGGGACGCGCTGGTGGCCATCGCCGTAGATGGGCAGCGTGCCACCAAGCGACTCGTTTCGCTCCCCGCGTTTGTCGAGGGTTGTGGAAGTGGTGGAGTGATCGCTGTCGGTGCTGCTGCCGCACCAGGCTTGGCGAAAGAAGGGTTCGAGCAGGTCCTCGCCTTCGCCGTAGGGCAGGCCAGCAAAGACGACGTAGGTGTCCAGTGGGAGGCCCTTGGCGTGGTGCGCTGCCGCCACCGCCTTCTCCGCGTCGCGCCAGTTGTAGTACTTCACGTGGGGCACGCGGCGGTTGTACTGGTCCTCGGTGAGCACCTCGTGCTGCCCCTCTACCGCCTCATCGTCGTCGTCGGCGTCGTCCTTCTCCTTGCTGTCCCTGTCGCCGGCTGCGGCGGACTCATCCTCGTCGGAGGCGGGAGCTTCTGGGGGAGGAGGGTACGGCGCCGTGATGTCGTCCCCAATGTCATCCTCGTCCTCCTCGTTCTCCGCGTCGCCGCCAACGCCGCGGAAGCTTGCCACCGCGGCCGCCACTGCGGCTGCCTCCTCGGCTTCCCCGTCGCCCTCGTCCTTCGTGGGGGGAGAGAGCGGTGGCGTGGCGTACCAACTCATGAAGGAGGACAACAAGACAAACTTCTTGGGCCTGTCAAACAAACCCTGCTGCACGCAACTCAGTATCTCCAGCACTTCCTGCGACTGCCGCTGCTCCACGATCACCCATTCACAGGACGAGAGGGCACGGCGCACGCTGGCGGCGTCCTGACGGCTAAAGAAGCGCACCGAGCCGGTCGCGGGAGCAGCGGTCTCGCCGTGCTGGCCGTCGGCAGGGGAGGATACCCCCAACACAGCGGTCTCTGTGTGCTCGCTGCCCGCCTCGTGCAGGAACTGCCTCGTTCCCTGGGAGGCAGCCAGGGAGGTGGTGTCGGAGAGCAGCTGCGCGCCGTCCGCCTTCTCGCCCTCCCTGTCCCTCCTCGGTGCCTGGGTGGCCCTGCTGCAGTCTGCCCGAGACTGATCGTTCGTGTCCGCCGCCACCATCATGCTCTGACTGTCGTCGTGGCCGCGCGCCGTGCTCAGCGCGCTGATAGAGGAAATGACCGTGCCGTTCAGCTGCAGCAGGCTCTGCTGATGGCGCAGGGCGGCCCTGTCGCTGAGCTCCTGCGCTGCCTCTGCGCTCCACGTGCAGCCGTGCACGGTGAACAGGTGCGGGCTCGCCTCAAACTGCCGCAGCAGCTGCTTCCCAATGTACGTGTCCACGTACGCCACAAAGACATCAACGGGCATGCTCACCAAGTCCCGCCAAGGAGAAGTAACTGCTGAGAGGAGGAGGAGGAGGAGAAAGCTATGATAACAACAGCAGCAGAAACAGGAGAGACAACTGTGAGGCGGTTCGTGGCAGGGCGAAATCAAAAAAGGGAGAAGGGGAGAGAGGGAGGGTTAGGGAGCAGGTCAGAGACAAAGGTACTCCTTGTCGACTTGTGGGGAGGGAGGGAGAGCAGCGGGGGGGGGGGGGGGGAAGCAGCACCTTTTGCGCTTTTCCTTTGTCAAGTCGAGCTCAAAGGTCCCCCTATGTAATCGTCGCGACATGATGCACTGCTGCACGGTCGGGGGTTTGGGAGAAGGGAGGGGGGGGGGGGGTAGGCAAGCGTTTTGAGTCGGTGCGGCTACTGCCTACCCCCGTTCACCTCTTCCCTGTGCGCATCCCACTCCCCCTTCCCTTTGTTCGTTGCTCTTTGCTTCTTACCTGTTAGAGAGAGAGAGAGGTACACTAAAACAGAGCAACAACAACCCGTAGTAGGCGGGGTGCAACGTCCGCGGCCACAATAACGACGACGACAGCAACAATAGGGCAAACACACACACACACACACCCTTCGACTCACACTCTCCGAAACAACAATAGCCGTGAAGTGACAGACATAACGAGGTGAGTGTATGGAAGAGAGTGGTGACCCGGCCTCCAGCGATGAGATCCACAATCTACCATCCACGAGGAGGGGAAACATATGAGGAAGAGAGCGAGAGAGAGGAAGAGAAAGGGTACGAAAAGCCGGAGAAGATACAAGGGGAGAAACCGCCAAAGGGGGATGGGGGTGGGGGTTGGGGCGGGGAGGAGGTCCGTTGAGCTCTCATCTGTTGAACGAAGAGAATAGTGAGAGAGAGAGAGTCGAGGGGAAGCATGATGTGTGTGGGGGAGGGGAGATATGAGTCTCAGGGGAGAAGCACAACACATCGGACCGAGGCAGCAGCCGTGGCCAGGACGAAGCATGGACACACACACACACACACACACACGCACGCACGTGCAGAAGAACGGAGGGGGAGGGGGAGGGGGGGGGGGGCTCTCCTTTCTTCCCCATCCTCAGCTCCAGGCCTGCTTTTTCTTCTCTCTCCTGTATCTTACTCCTCGGAGAGAAGCTGGGCGATGAGTTTGCTGACAAGGCGGAAGTTGTTGCGCGACCTGCGGTCTAGCGTGTTGGGGTCCACGCCGTTGAGGGAGTGGAGCACGGTGGTCAACTCGCGGCGGACAATCGCGAACGAGCTGGCGAGGCGGCTGTCCTTCTTCACCTCGCGCAGCGAGTCGTCCCACTCGACGTAGAAGCGGTGGAGCTGTTGGATGCGCAGTGGTACGGCGCCTGGCTGCGTGCCCAGCTCGAACGTCAGCTGCAGGCAGAGCGACAGGAAGTGAGGCAGAGACAGGGTATCCGGTGAGGTCACCGTCCGCTCGTTCTCCGCGCACACCTTGCTCTCCAGGAAGGCCAGGAGCACCGTAATGTCGCTCGACTCCAGCGCGACGGCGAAGGCCCCGGACCAGTCCCCTGCCTCAGCCTTGGCCACGGCGCGGTTCACCAGCACGTTCGGGTCGACTGGCACGGCCTCCGTGGGGCTCGCGGCGGAGCGCATCTCCGCGATGGCGCTCTTGACGTCCGCTAGCTCGTTCCGGATCTGCCCCGAGGCGTCGCGGATGGCGTTGCTGAAGTCGCGCGCGCGCTGCACCGCCGTGTTCGTCTCCGCTGTGGACGTGTCGAGGGCGGTGCGGGTGAGTTGGAGGAACTCCCGCACACTGGTGAGCATCTGGCGGGCAGCAGCGTCCACAGCCGCCTTGAACTGCCGGGCAGCATCGGTGCTGTTGATGTTCATGGCGACGGAGCCGGTGATGTCGAGCTGCTCCATCTCTGACGACGCACGCTCGACGGAGCCCTTGAGCTGCTTCTGCAGCAGGGCCTTGAGGGCCGCCGACGCGGCTGCCTCGCTGCCCCCCTCCACCTCCTTGACAAAGTTATTGATGCTGAGGATGAGCTCGCGCTGGCCCTCCGTCATCATACCAGGCTCAGCGGGGCCCTCCGCTGCCGCCCTGGCGCCGCCGCCACCACCACTCTGCTGCTGCTGCTGCTGCTGCAGGCGCTGGCGGTTCCGCACCGCGAAGCGCCGCCCGTTTGACTGGGCCTCCTCGCGGTACTTGGAGTCCTGGAGCATGCGCATCGTCTCCGTCGCGCTCTTCTGCGCCGCCACGAAGTCGCTGTTCAGCAGCCGCACCTGCTCGCAGAACTTCTGCGTCTGCACCTGCACCACGTTGGCGGCCATCGAGGCCGGGATGGCGTTGCTCGACTTAATGTCGCCCAGCAGCGAGGACGAGACCGACGTGACGGCCGTTGCGCCTGCGTTGGCGTTGCTGGCCGCCCCGGGGAACCAGTTGGCGACGGAGTTGCCGCCGCCAGCCGCCGCGCCGCCACCACCGGCCGCGGAGGCGTTGGCCGCACCAGTGGTGCCACTGCCACCCGCCGCGGCGTTGCCGGACTTGGCGCTATTGTTGATGCTTGCCAGGTTGGAGCCGCCAATGAGCTTGTTGGCATCGAGCATGGATTGCGTGAAGCTGTCCGTCGTCCGCAGTGTGACAAAGAGCTCGTAGTGCACCGACTTGCTGAGGGCGGACTCGGCGACCTTGCCAACGTAGGTGGTGCAGCACAGGGACGGCGCCGGCATCTTCCAGGTGGTCATGCGATGTGCCATGAGCTGCGTACGGTGCATCTCAATCACCACGGCAAACGCCCGTTTGCGCGACGCCAGCGTGATGTACTCCTCGCTCGGTGTGAGGCTGAAGTCGAACTCGTCCTCGGCGTCGTCCTGGTCCACCACCGTGATCTCCTGCTTCAGGCTGAAGCGCTGTGTGGTGCGGTTGAAGGCCCAGAAGCGCAGCTCCGTGTTCTTGCGCGCCGCCGTCACGAGGAGAATGCTCTCCCGCTCCTCCTCCTCAAAGTCGTGCACGGTGAAGAAGTGTGCAAAGGTAGGCACGTCGTCGGTGTGGGGCTCCCACACTTTGGTGAGCACGCTGCGGCTGGTTTTGGTGGAAATGAGGTCGAGGTGCTGGTTCTTAGCCGGCACGAGCAGGAGCTGCGCGGTGGGGTGGTAGTCCAAGGTCGGGTACTTGACCACCGTCTTGGCCGGGAGTGGCAACCTCTGCTCCTCCTTGCCGGTCGCCTCGGTGACGCGGAAGACGTTGTTGGTGCCGAGAAGAAAGATCTCGCCGTCGTCGCCGGGGGTGGCGGCGTAGAGTTCCTCGTCGAAGCCGCCCTCCACTAGCGATACGCTCATCTCTCCGCTCGCGTGCATTGTGGGGCTGAGCACCGCCAGCTCCTTCCCGCCCACCGCGTAGAACAGCAGCGCACGGTTCGCCCTGGCCTCGGTAGAGCTAAGGTGGCGGACTGCCGCTGCCCTGACGGGAGAGTCAGTGTACTTGCCCTGGCGATTGAGCACGCGCAGGACGTTGGGCTGCTTCGTGTTCATGCACAGGAGTTTGCGGTAGGACGAGATGACGGGACGCAGCGCATCGCTGTAGTTCGCCGCGGAGACCTTGATCAGCGGCATCTCCTTCTTGGCGGGGGAGGCCTCGCTCTCGCCGGTGCGGTATGTGATGGTCTCCATGGGTGGGTAGGTGCGCGTGGGAGCGAACGAACAGACACAAGTGCAAGAGAAACAAGAGAGAAGGAAGAAAAGAGGCGGAGAAACGGCAACGACTACAACAGTGAAAGGATATGTATTTGGAATTAATGAGTATAGGTGTCTACACTTCTCTTCTTTCTTTCTTCTCCAACGATGTTTTCCGTGTTGGAGGTGAGGAAGGAGAGGGAAGGAAGGAAGGCGTGGTGGTGGTCTTGACAAAGGGCTCCTCCCCTCCACCTCAGTGATGCATCACACAGGGAAGAGGACATGGAAGCAGAGAAGAAGACGGGAACAGCGACTGTATCTCTCTCCCTCTCTCTTTCTCAAGTAAGCACAGAGGTTTAGTGGGTAGTATTAAACGCGTTTGGACCCAACATTGGCACGGTTAATCGCGAAAACGGTAACAAGAAACGGAGCCGAGAGAGGGGGCAGCTCCTCAGTCGGCCGCAGCGTTGCCGTTCTTCAAGTGCCACAGCCGCTCCCCGGCCTTGAACTCGGCAACTTCCTTCACGACGCGCTTCAGGACGGCGTCTGGTACACCCGAGGGGGAGTTCCCCGTGCTCGCCGCAGGACCCAGTCGCTCGGACACAATCTCCTCGACGCGCCGGTGCAGGGCGGAGGTCTCAAACTGCTTCATCTCCTGTGCAGCGTGGAGGATGAAGGGACGGAACTTATCCACGTTGGGCTCACCAAGGCTTGTCAGCACCCACGTCGCCTCCGTGAACTGCTGAACAGACGACTGGAGCGCGGCGCTGAGCATCTGGTTCGTGGCTTTGGGGTAGTGTTCCTCCCGCCCCTTGAGCACCAGCTCCTTCGCGCGCATCTTGTTGAGCACACCGTGCTCGGAGAAGAGAGCGCGAATGAAATGCTTGATCGGAGCCAAGTCCTGCTCGCGGATGTCCGTCGCGGGCATGCCTCCTGTGCGTGAGGACGCGGACGGCAACATACCGCCCCCCGCTCCACCCACACCCGCCGACGTGCCGGCGGATGAAGGGCCGCTGATTTGTGCCGTTTCCAGGGTCAGTTTGGGCGGGATGCGAGAGACATTGATGTAGCCCAAATGAGACAATATGGTGCGGCTGCGCTTCTCCCACGCTGCGTGCTGGGCTGCCTCCTCAGCGGCGAAGTCAGCCTTGAAGGCAGAGATGCTCTTCTGGTACTCGTCGGGGGCATCAGGAACGTAACAGAGCCGCCACTTTCGTTTCGTCGGGTCGGGCTCATCCGCGTTGAGGACAGCGAGCGTTTCCAGAATGTCCTTGATGGACCGGCGCAGCGTCGCCGAGCTCACGAGCCCATTTAGCTCGGATCGCGGAACGGTCGCGTCGCTGCTTTGAAAGAAGGAAAGCAGAATAACCTCCCGCAGGGCCGCGGCCGTCCCTTTGAACTCCGGACAGCTGCGGCAGACCCACACGCCGTGCATGTACACCGCCCTTGGCCGCAGCGCAGCCACAATATCGCTTGGCGGCACCGCCGGTGACGGCCCTGGCGACCCACCCGCGGCCACAAGGTGGTCCGCGAGAACCGACAGGGACAACACCTGACACCGCAGCATCAGATAGGCAACCTGCTCTGCGAGAGAGTAGCGCGAGGCGAAGCTTCGAATGATTTTCGCGGTCTTATCCGTTCCGCCCGTGATACCGCCGCTTACGAGGATTTCGGGCGGGAACAGGCTACTTTCGGGTGTCTCCTTGGCGCGGGTTGCGCTGGTCGTCCCTGTCACCGGCTCCCTGGTTGTGGAGACAAGGCGCTGCTTCACACTTTTGCTTTCCGCGCTGGAAATAGGGAAAAACTCCAGTTCTTTAGCGGACTCCGCGTCCTGATTAAGAACGGTACTCCGCTGCCGATTCAACTCGCGCTGGAACCGGTCTGCGAGGGACGATCCTGCGACGGAGGTGGGTGCCTGGGCACTGCTGTGCCGCTCGCTGACTCTCAGTGGGCCGTCTGCCTGCGTGCGGAGGTGCGCTTCGCCATTGCTCTCCTCCACCACTTCCGAGTCAGGCGCCGGGTACATTTGCTGGACGGTGGACACCGGTGTCAAATGCAGCTCATCACCCACGAAATAGGCGACGCAGTAGTCCGACCTGGGAGCAAACGGTTCTGAATGCAACGTGTAGCTGTACTCACTGTTGTCGCTGTTTTTGTTCTCACCGGGACTGAAATTGGGAGAGCCGAACGTGTCAAGAGTGCACCGCATGGTTAAGCGCGAGGAGGAATGAATAATAGCGGCCTCCTTTGGGCTGCTTCCGTGGCCACCATCCGTGCAGAAGAGACTCACACGATTGGTCTCGTAAGGGCGATCGCGATTCCGCAACGGATACTGAAAGACGTGGGTTTGGCCCGCCAGCGAGGGAGAGAGGTAAACTCCGTAGGACGCAACGACCTCATCGTCACCACAGTTGCATTGTCCTCCAAAATGCATTTCAGCCTCTCACCCACCGCTCTCAACAGCAACAGAAAAAATAATAAAAAAATTGTAAGCTCTCTCTCACACACACACACACTAAGAGGAGAGGATGGTGTTGTATTGTTCCTTTTTACGAGAGATGGCGGTGGAGGGGACGTTGAACTTTGAAGGAAAGGATACCAAAGAGAATAACGAAGAGGGAGAAAAATAGGGAAGTGAAGTTCAATGTCGACGGAAATAGAAGAGCAACTCCTAATCCCTCCCAAACAGTCGACGCCGTGTCAACACATGTACAGATGCTCACGTGCCATACTGCTTCCGTCGGTTTCTTTTGTGCGTGACGAGCCTCTTTCTCCTGTAGCCAACTCTCGCCACTCTCACTTTCGCCTTCACCGTCACAATGAAGAAAATGGGTATGGGAAGCGACTCCGGGGAAGGCGGCGTTCGGCACAAACGAAGCAAGGAAAGAGGGAGAGATCAGCACATGAGCTCATAATGTGGCACAGTGACACAAATGAGAAACACATCAGCAGCGACCATGCAACGCAGATCAAAGCGGAAACATGAACTCACAAAAGGGACGAAAATTAACATAACAGTGACCCAGCCCACCACAGATGGATAGAGTGCTATTTCGACGGATTGCCAAGTAAAAAAAAAGAGGTCAGTGGCTTGGGGGGCGAAGCCACACCTTTCGGAAAAAAAAAAAAAAGCAAAAAGCACCGCAAGCTTATTTTGCTTTGCCGACCTTCTGGTGGCGATGGAATAGCATCTCCGTGTGGGTACTTTCACCTCCTGCCGGTATCTTCAGTCGTGCTTCGCTTGGGTGTAGATCTTCGTCACAAACATGGACGCCGCGGTGTACGCCAAGCTCCCCCCTACGCATGCAAAGATCGCACAGAAGAACGAGGAGTACGAGAAGTAGAAGACAGTCATGAAAAGGCCTGACATTTTCGTCTTGAGCATAAAGAAGTAAACCGCGTAAATAAATACGTACAGAGCGCACGAGGCGCCAAAGGCAAAGGACATCCACGGCCACTTGTGGTTCTCCGAGGTCAGAAGAATGAAGGTAGAAGCTACAGCCACGCACGCGGTGACAACGGTGTAGATGCACAATGCCAGAGCGAGAAATCCGTAAATCTGGTAGGACTTGTCGTTCCAAAAGGAGCTCAGTACCAGGTACACCTCCACGAAAATGGACACAAAAGGAAGCACGCCACTGGCCATGATCAGCACAATCGGCCGCGTGAAAAATCTACGCGGCTTCGGAATAAGCCGAGGGATTTGGTTGACATGCGGCACGTCTCTCCTGCGTTTTGCGCGCCGGTTGGCGTAGCGAGCCGAAAATGTGCCGACAAGCGAAAGCGGGCACGAAATAAACAGCCAAAAGGCGAGGAGGAGGACGAGGCTGCCAAAGTGTATGACCTGCGCAGAGCCGTACGCTGTTGCCAACGTGTTTGTCAACAGGGTGCTGCAGAGAAATAGCCCTGGCATCAGCACTTGTGTCAGACTGAGGCATCGCGTCCAGTAGCGTGCAAGCGTCGGGGAGAGCAGTGAGAAGCGGGCAAAGTTGGATGAGGAGACGAAGCCGCCGACGAAGCTGGTGATGGCGTACAGGACAACAGCGATGCCCCCTCGGTTCTCGCCAACGACGGGGTTGCTGCTGTCCAATGCTCCGACGATGATGATGAGGATGAGAAGCACATACAGCTGCTTCCCTGAGCCCAACAGAGCAGCCAGAAGGGCCGGCCGCTCCGGCACACGAAAGACGTCCGCGTACAGCTGTTTCCACCCAGAGTCGTCGAAGGTGTCGTGTCCCTCAAACCGGAGGCGCCGTTCCTCGTCTATTTTCGCAAAGTCTGCTTTGAGCGTGCGGGAAATGATGAGGAGCACGACAGTAACGAGGAAGACGACAATGAGAGCCGAGTTGACGATAGAGATCCAACGCACACGGGGGCGAAGGGCTTTGTGATCGACATAAACAGCGTACCGGTCCTCGAACTTTGTTTTCGACGGCAGGAAGCGCACTGAGTAGGTGAATGAGTACTCGAAATTCTCCTGTACTGGCTGCGCGCCGCTGGTTTTCAGGGAAACGTTGACAATGCGGTTGTTGTTAACGCCGAAGAAGATGGAGCGGTGCGTGTACACAAATGCCTTGTCATTGTCTATCATGCCGTATGCCGCCCACACAGGAAGACCGTCAATCGTGAGCTTGTAGGAGTACTGGTTTGCAACCATGTACGACCAGCGCTCCAGCTGTTGCTGGGTGGGAGTCATGTTGCAGATGGGTGCGTACGACAGGCCGTGTGCGAACTGAATGCTCATTTTCATCGGGTACAGCTCTTCTCCCGCGAGTGCTTGGCCGAGCGTTGGCGGTTTCATTTCGTAGCTAGCGGGTGGGCAGCCGGGCTCTTTGAAGAAGTCGTACGTCTCCAGGGGGTTGTTTATGGGTCCGATTTTACTCGCGTACACGAGGACGGCCTCGCCGTTCTCGTAGACGTGCGTCTCGTCATTGCCCTTCACGATTGCGATTGGCGTGAAAAGCAGCAGCAGCGCCAGTAGCGTAGCCACCACTGCTTTCATTGTTTCTCGTTTCTTTTCTTCTTTCTTCCTTGTAGCGTTGAGGGAAAGGTGGGGGAGGAGCGAGGGAGGGAGCTTTCCGTGAATGTATGCAAGCGGTGTCCCCACCTTTTCTCTGCGTGTGTGCTTTTTTCTTTCTTTGGCGTTTTGTGGAGGGCGGGTGCCCGTCCGGCGAAAGGTCGGGGTGGCCGGGGGGCGAGGCCGCCAGGGGGGGGGGGGCCGCTGCCTGCCTTCTGGGCACGCCAGCCAGCCCCTCCACCCTGCCCCACCGAGCAGTGGGCCAACCCCCGGAGGACGACACACAAAAGACCAGCACACACGCCACCTACCTTTTCGTCCTACGGGGGGGAACAGGAAGGATGGGGAGGGAGGGGGAAGTGGGAAGTGGGATGGCGGGCGGGAAGTCATCGGAGGGGCGCGCGACGCGAGGCCACCACGATGGGAGGGACACATTGCGGATGTGTTTGCGTGTCGCTCGTTGTTGCTTTTGGTCGTGGGAGAGTTGGAAATCATGGTTGTATTCGCTTGGCGGGAAAGCACACACACACACAGACAGTTGGTGAGAGGAGGTGCGTGTAACGTACGTTGGAAAGAAATGGGGGGGGGGGGGGAATGGGAAACACAAAGGGCAAATCGCAAGTGACAGAGGACGGCAGAAAAAGGGAAACATAGGCGTCCCCGCCTTCCCTTGCGGAATAAGAGAGGGATGCACACCTCTGTGTTGACTCGTATTTATGCATCGTCCCCCCTAACGGACATAAGAAACAAGAAAAGAAGACCGTGAACGGCTTTCAGCTCTCACTCTCTATCGGAAAGGGGAAAACAAAATGGATAGGCAACGGATGTGTGCGGGGTGTGGCGAAGGCCTTCCCCTCCCATCCCTCCTCCTCCTCGTTGGCGATTCGGGTTTTTACAAGCACCCAGGAAACGAGGGGAGGAGAGATGAGGGGGTGAGGGGAGGTGGGAGACGACCACGACGACGGCAACACGCGGACAGACGCCACACATCCACACCCACACTCGTTCGTAGTTGTGGACGAAACAAAAAGGGGGAGGGAACAAGGAGAGAGGAAAAGGAGTCAACAGGGTGAAGGATGAGGCTGTTTTTAGGTCATGACACGCCCACTGCTGGGGGGAAAGAAGAAGGAAGAAAGGGTGTGAGATATATATGTATGTACACGGCAGTAGTGGCGTGGAAATGGTCTACAACACGCAACATGGTTCACGAGGCAGGCGGCTTGTCCTCGGCATTATTGATTGTTATGATTGTTGTTGCGTGCTTGCGCACGTGCGGGGGAGACGATGGCGGTGGGCGACGGTGTTAGAAGCTGATGTGGTCTCCCATGGGAATAACGACAAAGACCTCCGGGGACATCTCCTCGATGGAGAGGGCCTCCTGCAGCACCCGCGGCGGCTCGTCCAGCGGCTCATCGGCCAGCTCAAAGGTGCCAAAGTGGACCCCGTAGGCGCGGCGGCAGTTGACGATCTTGAACACGCGAGCGGCGCCTTCCGGGTCAATGTGCTGGCCGTGCATGAACCAGCGAGGGGCGTAGGCGCCGATGGGGAGGGCGGCCATGTCAATGTGGTCCACACGCGCGTGAATAAGATCAAAGACGACCTCGTTGAAGGCCGTGTCACCGGTGAAGTAGTACGTCTTTAGGGATGGCCAGTCCACGGGCAACAGATTGTCGCACGTCCGGGTCCGAATCCAGCTGTCGTCCGACTCGCGTGCAGCGTTGCTGTGGCGGCGGAAGGACAGGCGACGGCGGCGCTGCTTGACCTGCTTCTCCTCGCCCGGGTCGGTGCTCACGGAGTGCGAGCTGTCGACCGGCGGCTGCTTGTCCGTGTCGCTCGCCTTGGACGGGCTGTACTGCTCCGCGCGTGCCACGTCGTGCACGTTGGACGACGCAGAGCTGGTCTGCATCAGCTCGATCTCCTTCCCGGTGCGGTCCCAGCCAATCACCCAGCCGCACCACAGCACCTGGTTGTTGTCAAAGAGGCCGTGCTTCCCCCAGTGCTGCGCGGGTGTGCAGCAGATGACTACGTCCTTCACGATGATCTCGTCCTGCCAGTCCATCTGCGTGATCGACGTCGCCGGGATGCCCCACTCCTCGATGAGCTTGTTCATCTTGAGCGGCACGACGACGCGGACGTTGGGGTTGCGGGCGTAGATGCCCTTGACGCCGACCTTGTCGAGGTGGTCGTAGTGGTTGTGCGAGATGAGCATAATGTCAATGGGGGGCAGCTCATCCAGCGAAGCCGCGGGCGGGTACTTTCTTTTCGGTCCCATGAAGGACACCGGCGACGCGCGATCGCTGTAGACGGGGTCGAGTATCAGGTTCGTGCCCGACTGGAGGCACAGCAGCTGCGACGCGTGGCCGATCCAGAAGGCGTGGTCTTGGCTGGCCGTGGCGGGCTCGGCGCGCAGCCGCGCCACCTCCTCGCGCATGTTGCACGGGTGGAACATCTCCTGACCAAAGCCTTTGTACCCCGCCTGTGGCTTCTTGGGCAGGTTCTGCACCACGCGACGTGGCCACCACTTGAGGAACTGCGTGAAGGGCACGACGGTTTTGCTGATGCCACCGAGGTTCTTGAACAGTTCGCGGTCAGGCATGCGGTTCGACCAGTAGGAGCCGCGCTTCGCGCGCTTCACGCTCACGAGCTGCTTGATTTCCTGCTGCATGCCTCGGTGATGGGTAGGAAAGTTGCTATGCTCTGGACAGAAAAAGGAGGGTGGGTGGGGAAGTGATCGTTCGGAGTGGGGAGAGGGGAAAGAATGTATACTTTGTATATAAAGCACTGACAGGGCTTCTGCACAAGTGTATGTTACCAGATAGAGTGGAGAAGGAATGAGAAGCAAAGAAGAGGAAGAGACTGTAATGCACAGGTGGTAGGAGGAGAGAAGGAGTGCAGGAAGGGAGGGAGGGGGAGTGCGTTCGGAGGGAGCGAGAGGAAAGGATATCCACAGCAACAAAACAAGCCTTTGTGCGAGTGCGAGTCGCGCAAAAATGAAAAAGAGAGAGGGGGGGGGGGGGGAAGAAAGAATCAAGCAAAGCAATCGGGGAGATGAACAACAAAAGGAGAAAGAAAAAAGGTGTGGGAAACTTTTTCCTCGTTTATCCAGTCAGCTTGAGTGCGCGTTTGCGTGTGACAATACGAACCGGTTTACTTACACGGGGGTGGAGGGAGGGGGGATGTACAGATCGTTAGAAGAGCGCTGGCTGCTATCTTGCCCCCAAAGCGAAGGAGAGAAGAAACGGGGAAGGGGGAGGAGAGGACGTGTTTCAAAGGACCGCGGCGGGGCGATAGACAGTGACAGACGCAGACGCTGACTAGCAGCAAAGTGGACCACTCGCGATCGCTGACATACACACGCAAGCACGACGCGTGGGTGTAGTTGCCCATACAGTTGCTGTCTTCTTTGCCTTCTTCCTTTTCCTCCTTCTTCTTGTTCGTGTGTGTATAAGCTTCCGTGTGTGCGTGTGTGTGACGGCAATCTACGCAAAGAAGGGAACATGATGGTCACAAGGAGGGCTCTGTCGGGGACGTCAGCGCCGCCGGCACCTTCACCGTCTTGAAACCGTTGTAGAGGTAGTCAGGTGGGGCCTCGCAGCCCTGCACCTCTGTCAGAGAAAAGGTCTGGATGGTGGGCTCGAACACGCCAACGAGAAAGACGGCGCCGAACGAAGGGAACGCCACCGCGCTGGAGATGCCCGCGACGCCGTCACCGTCGTCACTTTTGTCGCTGTCCTCACTGCTACTGCTGCTGCTACTGCTGCGGGCCTTGTCCTTCTTCTTTTCGTGTGTTGTGCCCTCACTGTTCTTGTCGTTACCGCCGCCTGTGAGGGCCTTGGCCAGTTCCCGCAGCTGGTCCCCGGCCAACCCGCTGCCCGCTTCGGCCGCCGAGGAAGATGATGGGCCCGCGGCTGGCAGCATCGTGAAACGGCGCTCGCAGCGAAGCAGCCTCTCGGGCTCGTCGTAGACGTGCCACTCCCGCACAATGCCGTCGTCGAAGCCGCAGGACAGGAATATGTCGGGGCTGCGCATGACGCACACATGACGGCCAATGCCGCGTCGCCCGCCGAGCGACCTGCCCGCCACCAGGTACGGCAGGTAGGTGGCCCTCTTCTCCGCGTCCGGCTCCCAGTACCACACCGCCACGCGACCGTCCGAGCCGCTGCTCACGATGCGGCCGCTGGGCTGCAGCACCTCGAGCGCGAAGCACGCGTTGCCCCCCATGCGCAGCCAGCACAGCGGGTACACCACCGGCTGCACGCAGGACAAGGGAAGGTTGACATCGTTTCTCACCTCGCCGCCTTCAAAGCTCACGGTGACCACAGTACTCGCCAGTACTTCCCCGAGTGTCGCGGTGGACTCGGCGGGGAGGGCCACTTCGTTGCTCACCACGCCGACGGCCACGCCTCCGGCCACAGCGCGCGCGTACTTGGCCTTCCACTTGCTCCGCTCCTTCTTCACCGTCAGGTGCGGCGGGGGTGTCTGGGAGAGCTCGCGTTTGAGCAGCGCACTGTCACGGACCCAGACGTGTTGGTTGACCAGCCGCGCCGCGCGCCGCCGAACGCAGCGGACTGCTGCTCCCACTTCCGCCGAAGCAGAGGGGTCCGTCAACGCGGACGGTGCGCCGCCGGGAAGGGGCGAGGACAGCATGGCGCCTACAAGCGGCCGCTGATGAGCTACGTCCCAGCACAGCGCATTTCCCAGAGGGTGCGGTGGTGCAGCTGTGTCCTCAGTCTCTGCCACCAACGGGTCCCGCGGCGGCGGCGCGACCGTGGCGGTGTAGGGCAGGTCCGTCAATGCCCACACACAAACACCACCCTCCAACCCCGCCAGCAGTCTCTTGTCATCGTCAATGGCGAGGCAGTGGATGGCGCACTCGGTCTCCCGCTGCGTCGACATCTTGGCGGTATCCTCGCGGTCCAGCACCGACAGCGGCGAGCCCAATCCCGTCATGTTCTGGCTCACGACGAACACGTGCAGGAGTGCGAAGCTGCCGTGCATGACATCCACGCGGTACAAGCGCACGATGGCGTCGAGCTCCTCTCCGACAAACACATACACGGCCGCTGGCTCCTGGGTGGCCAACATGTTCTGCCAGTGCCGCACCGCCACCGCCCCCTCAGCGTCGTCGACATCAGCACTGTTGCTATGGTTCCCGCTGCTGCCTGCGGCGAAGGGACCGCCCTCCCACAGTTTCAGCGAACGCACCCGCCTCTCATGGGGAATCAGCGCGATGGGGACGGCGCGTGGGTGGAAGCAGCTGATGGCCACGGCGGTGTCCGTTGACGCAGCCGAGGCGACAAGGGTGCCGCAGTGGTCGAGCGCGATGACCGGCTCCTCGCACATATGGCGGTGCAGCACGCGCTTGAGGCAGCAGTTCGCTGGGACGTGGCTGGTGGTGCTGGTGCCCGCCTCACGCTGTAGTTGGGCGAGGAGCGAAGGAACGCGCTCGCCGTAGCGGTCCGCGACCACAGTGAGGAAGTGCGAGGGCACCATTGGCAGCACCAGGACGTGGCCGTTGTCCGTCCCCGCCAGAAAGAACTCGACCTGCGACAGGGCCGCGCAAACCTCCTCATCACCCGCCAGCGCCGCCACGTTGTCCTCCGCCTCCTTGGCATCTGTCTTTGCGATGGACGCCGTGGTCGACGGCATCCAGCGAGCCATCACCCACGGTAGCAGTGCCTGTGCATCGCTGCGGGTCAGCCGTGGAACGAGGGTGTAGGCGAGGGAGGAGACAAAGTTGAACGCCTCCTCGCCAAGCGTGAGTTCAGCGCGAGCCTTGGTGTCGTTCTGCTGCCGAGCATAGGCGGGGGTCGTTATGGTGGGGCTCGTCCCTGGCCACGTTGGCACCTCATTCACCGCGATCGTCCGCCTTTTCGTCCACATGGAGGTCGAAAGGGGTAGAGAGAGAGAGAGAAAGGGACGGGGGACGGGGGAAGTCTGCCTTTGTCTGTACTACGTGTGTTGTGTATGTATTCTGCTGGGAAGAGAGGGCGTAGCAATAGGTGGGAGAGAGGTGGGAGGGTGAGACGACGGGAGAAATCCTTCTTGCCTAAAAATGTCCCAGGGCTGGGTGACGCTGCGTCGAAACTCGCCAGACCGCGCAAAGCAGGACGCGGGGATGAGGGAGGTGAAGGGAGACCGGCCCTGCCACGTGGCAAGTGCACAAAGGTCATGCAGCTTCCCTCCTTTTCCTCTTGTGCAAAGGCCGGGCATTCCCTGTGTCACATCCCGTATTGCTCCTTGCATATGCACACATTACTTTCTTTTACCTCATGTGGTTAGTGAGGAGTGAACGAGGAGGGGGGGGGGGAGAGAAAGAGGGAATCGGGTCGCTTCTCATGCACCAGATACCAACGAAAGAAGAATAAAGCCGCCGGTGGGAGAGAGGGGGGTGTAGGAGGAGAAGGGAAGAGCGCGGTGGTGGCGAGGAAAATGAACACACAGACACACACACAGGAGGATATATATGTATGGTGCGTGGTGCGAGAAAAGTCGGTGGAGGGAAGAGGAGAAGAAACAAAGCAGATTAGAACAGGAGATGAAGAGGAATGGAGCCGACTTTCAATGAATGAATGGATAAATGGATGGATGAAGACACCGCTAGAGGAGGAAGGAAATGAAGAGAGCATAAAAAGGAACAGAGAGAAGAGGGAAGAGGAAAAGGCAAAGAGGGGGGGGGGGGGAGGGGGGAGGGGGAGAGTTCTCTATATATGATGCATGTGTATGCGTACGTGATGTGTATGTGTGGGCAGAGTTATTGAGACGAGCAAGAACACTAGGGGGAGGGGGTGATGATGATGTTGGTGGAAAGATCGAGAGAGAGAGAGGGAGAAACAAGATAATGATATGGGTGAATACGGGAAACTACCCCACAACACAACCCATTTTCTTTTTCTCTTCGTTGTAAGCAGAGGATAACAGTATGACGGCAACCATCATCCCCATCGCCACCGCTAGGGCCATCCCATCGTGCTGTATCAGCGGTGGCTGGACGCCCTTCCTTTTCTCCCCCCTCCTATCTTCCACCGAAGTAAACAAAAACTATGAAGACGAAACGACGGCGCTAGGGTGATGAGACAGGAAGAATAGAGGAACTCATGAGTAAGAAGAGAACGACAAAGAAGAAGAGAAGGAAATGACCAGCGAAAGGTCCAAGGAAGAATTTGCTTTATGTCCGTGCGTGTGTATCTCTCTCTGTACGTGCGGTGCACTCCCCCACAGTGAGAGAGTCACCAGGAAAGGCTGCAGAGAGGAGGACAGAGGGGAGGGGGCGGCGGAGAGAGAGAAAAAAAAGGAAAGGAAACCTAAAGCGACCAATCGAACGTTCCATCGATGGAAAGGAAGGAGGAAAAGTGATAAACAAGCAGCGACGACGACGATGAGAGGGACAAAACAAACAAGCAAAGAAGAAATAGCACACAGCAATCCTCTCACTCGTCGTCGTGCATTCATCGGAGTATTTGGTTAAATCAATTCTCACTCCCTCTAAATGCTCTGCGAGCTGCTGCTCTCCTTCGCTCTCGCTATCCCTTTCTATGGCTCCCTCCGTATGCAGCGTATGCAGTGAGGAACGCTACGGAGGCACACACTTCACAGGCCAGTCTTGCACACATGGCCTGCCCGTTTCTGTGAAGCGAAGGGGGGGGGGGGGGAAGAAGCGCGGGCAAGGCGGCGAGGGAGGAAGGGAGGGTAGGGAAGAGGGAGTGAGAATGAGGAAGAGAGAGAGGATAGTGCCGGCGAGGATGAGGCGGGGAACACGCTGACAGTAAGAACATGAGGACGTGAGGAGGAGGGGAGGAGGGGAGAGCAGCGGAGAGTGTAAGGGCAAACCATTTCGGAAAGACACACGAGAGCAACAACGATAGCAACCATATCAGCAACGACTGAACTTAGGAGTGGGGAGGGAGGAGCGTGGATCACTGTCCAATCCGCTCATCAACACGGCAGCGTGCTAGACACTTCTCTTCGTTACATGTTACTTCCCTTCTATCTTGGTGCTGCTCACGACCCGCCGTGCCCCTCACCTCCTCCCTCCCTATGACCCGGAGGAGGTCGGGCCACGATGATGCAAGCGCCTCCTTGGCGAGAGAGACAGAGAGAGAGAGAGCAGGAGGGAAGGCGGATGTCGCGGCTAGAGGAAGAAAAAGAGAGGAACACACCGGTGGGCAGAGCGGGAGGATTGACATTATTATGTTTTGCCATTGTGAAGGGAAGGAGCGTGTGTGTCAGTCAGGTGTGGGACACGGCAGTCAGGGGAAGTAAGGAGAGAGAGCGAGATAGGCGGGTGAATGACCTGACAGGGTTTGCGTGGATGTGGAGGGAGGAGGGGGAGAGAGAGAGAGAGGATGGCGGCATTCCGTAGGAAAAGCTTGAGAGTAGGGAGGAGGGTTCTTTCCTCGTTGTGTGTGGCCAAAGCGCAGGGAATGCCCCGAGAAGGAGACGAATGCGGTGCAGCGTCGGAGCGGCAGGAGAGGGGAGGAGAGGAGAGGAGAGGAGAGAGAGGAGAAAGCATCACCCGGATCATCATCACGGTCGTCGTCATCACAAACATTAAAAATAATAATAATAATGCGTGCATGAATAGGAAGAGAAAGCAACGTGTGCAAAGGATGAATGCACAAAGCGAACCGTGTGGGGGAGGGGGAGGGGAGGGGATGGTAAACTGTCCAGAAACAAAACGATAAAAACGGTCTGGAAGGGAAAGAGTGCACTGGGTAAAAGTGTGTTGGGTGAGGGAGGAGGGAAAATGGGGGAAAGGAGAGATGAAACAGAAAGCACAGGAGCAGGAGGACGGGGACTGGAGAGAGAGAACGCGAAGAAAAAGGGGGAAGGAGAAGTGAGTGAACAAAGGCCGTCAGATAACAACTGGTAGTTCATTCTGCTGGTGCCTCAGTTAGCTGTGTGTAAGGGAGGAGGGTGGGGGGAGGGGGGGGGGGGGTTGGATGGAGAAAGAAGGTGTGGGAAGGGAGAGGGAAGCGAAGGGCGAAACACCCTTTTTTTTTTTTTGGGGGGGGGGGGTGTTTTCTTCTCTCTCTCTTTGAGGAACGACAACAACAGCTGTGCACGACCCGTGCGGAGCGAGAGAATAAAAGGGAAGGATCACAGCCAAGGCGACACGCAGGTTTAGCTCAGGCCATCCATCATCTGCCGCGTGATGACCACCACCGTTGGCTTCCCTCTTCGCCGCGTTTGCTGGGGCAGCGGCGCGTGTGAGGGAAGGGTCTGCCCAGCGGCGGCTTGCCCCGCTCCCCCCGCCGAGCCGTTGAGCGTCGGGACCGGCCCCGTTGGTGGCGTTGGTTCGCCACTTTTCATTGGCTGGGGCTCGTCGTGGGAGTACGGCAGCTGCTGCGGTGCCCGGGGAGGGGTCTGTTGCCGGTCGTCGTGGCAACCAGACGGTGCTGCGGATGGGTAGTGGGGGTCGACGCCGTTCATATTGGCATCGTCGCCATCCGGGGCCTGTGTTGGCGGCCGCGGATGCTGCGGAGGCACTGGCACCCCACCGACGGAGATGCTCACAGGGTACGGGCTGCGTTGCTGCTGCTGATGCTGCTGCTGTGGCGGGGCGGCAAGCACGCTACCGCCGCTGTACGACAGATTCAAGCCGCTGTTGCTGTTGCTGTTGCTGTTGCTGTTGCTGTTGTTGCCGGCTGGCGGCCTGCACCCTTGGAAGGACGGCTGCTGCGGATGGAGTTGGTGTGGGGAGGAGAGCGTCGGCAGCCCGGTGGACCCGTGATAGCAGCCGCCGCCATCGTTGCCGTGGATAGCCTCCGGTAGTGGGTCCTTGGGTGCCGGGTCGTAGTACTGCCTCGCCGGCCAGTTCCCCGACGCGGCGTTGGGTGTCCGCTGCAGCGGCCGATTCGGCTCACTTGCCCCGCCACCCATGATGCTCGACGGCGCGCCAGTCCCGTGAAGAGCGCCGGCACCGGCGCAGGGACTTCCCAGTTGCGGCGAGGATGGGTGGCCGGCGAGTGATGGATGGGCGAAGCTGCCAGGACTGAAGCTGCCGCTGCTGCCTGGACTGCGCATGTCGTATGCCAAGTAGTGTCCCTCTGGGGCCCTCTGTTGTTGTTGCTGTTGTTGCTGTTGACGGGCTAGCAAGCTGCCGCCTGGATGGGCATGACAAGTGCGACCGCCCGCGCTGATGGTGGAGATGACGGGCGGTGACTGGTTCCCGCTGAAGAAGCCGGGCAGCGCGTCGGCGGTGCAGAAGTTCCCGGAAAGCCGTCCGCGTCGCGTGCCGTTGTTGATGGGCGTCGTGACGGTGCTCGTGTTGGTAGTGCTGGGGCTCCCGCGCGCCACGGCAAGACCCCCGCCGCTCGTCGGCGAAGGCTGCTGAGAGTACAGGGACGACGGGGACTGCAGGGCGGCCGGTGCCAAGGTAGGCACGCGGCGCTCCATGCGCGAGCCATTCATCCTCCCAACAGATCCCCCCAGCGCATCCCCGCCAGCCACACAGCCACTACCGCCCTCGTCGTATCTTGCGTTGGCCGTGGCATGGCCCCTCGTTGGCATTGGCGCCGCGCTCGGTGGGAAGGCAGAGGCATTCTCGCCAGCGGGGTAGCCGTTGCTCTGTTGCGTGCTCCCACTGCTGTACGACACGGGCAGTGGCGGGGCAGGGACCTGTCGGTGCGGCACGTGGTGATGCTGCTGCTGCTGCTGCTGCTGTACGAGCGGCTGCTCCTCGGCTGAGGTGACGGTGCGCACGGAGGCGTAGAAGGGCCCGTCACGGGACTGGCGCACACTCATGTCCATGCTGCTGCTGACCGAGGCAAGCCCGCCAAGGGGAGCAGTGGTGGCGATGGGCATGTTGCCAGTGGACGCCGTGGAGTACCGCACTTGCCCCAGACCATGTGAGGAGCTGTCTCGCTCAATTGTGAGGCCGCTGTCACAGCGCGACGGGCCGTACGGGCTGTGACGGTAGGAGGAGGAGCGGCGCGCCAGTGCGACATCCTGGCCACCGGCACCGGCAGAAGGGAAGCAGGGACACCTATCTTCCGGCACACCGTACGTGACGTAATCACCGTCGTCAAAGTCATCCCCCGCCACCCCTTCCACGGGGACGACTTCCCTGCCAACCGCGTCGCCGTCCACCACCTCGTAGTCCACGGCGTCGTCACCTGCGCCATCACCACCACCGCCCATGCACAGGGGGGCGTACGGGACGCTTGGGGAGGCGTGCCTTCCCGGCTGCGCGTCGCGTGCCTCGTCGTGCGTCGGCTGCTCTCGGAGAGCGGCCTGCTGCGGGGAGCCGAACGAGACCATGTCTTCGTCGTCTTGGCTTGGCACCGGCTCGCGCAGCTGCTGCAACTCTGCCAAGGCCTGTGGGTTGCTCGCAAGGAAGCCAATGGCCGAGAGGTTGCTGCTGCGGCTCGTGTTGGTGGTGTAGGTGAAGCCGCCAGAGGTGTCGGGCGTGGTTTGCAGGATCGACTTGCCTGGAGAGACGGAGGTGGGCCTGGCCGGGGGGGCCTGGCCGGGGCCGGAGCCGGCCGGCGAGCTGAGGTACCGGTCGCTGCAGGAGCGCACTGTCGCCGCCACGGCTCCACTGGTGCTGGTGCTCGTCTGCGTCGGCGGGCTGCCTGTGGGGATCCCGCCAACGGAAACGGTGGAGGGCACCACCTGCGTGCCGTTTCGACTGGCTTTGGTGCTGGTGCCGTGGGCGGCCACTCCTCCTCCCGAGCCCGATCCGGCGACGAAGTTACGCTGCAGGTGCTGGTGCTGGTGGTGCTGGTGGTGCTGAGGAGGCTGGGTGGCGGAGTTTGGGGTGCTGTGGTGGTTGCTTAGAGGCGTGTCCGCAACGCGATTCGACTGCTGCTGCTGCTGCTGCCCGAACATGGACGTGGACGCGTTGACGCTGCCTGCGTGGTTGTACGGGCCTTGCATCCCCGCCACTCCACGTGCTGCGCTCACCGGCCTCGACGACACCGCAGGCGTCGGCGCTGCTGCCGTGTTGGCGATGGTGATGCTGTTAGAGCGGCTGTGCGTGTAGACGGGCGAGGGCAGTGGCTGTTGCGAGCCCGCAGCCGTCGCCGGCTGTGTGTGTGGTCGCACCGGCAAGTGCGGTGACTCCGGCGAGCTGCCGCCGTCCGCGACAGGTTGCTGTCTGCCGTCGGCGTCGGCGTCGTCGTCGGGCTCCTGAGGCTGCGCCTGGGCGGTATGGGCGGTGCCGCTGCCGTTGCTGTTACTCGTGGCGGATCCGGTGCACAGGTGATGATGGTGCGAGGGGACCTGCAGGGCTTGTTGTTGATGTGCAGAGGACAGCGAGGAGTTGAGGGAGATCGACATGGTACCACCACCGCTGCCGCCGCCGCCCATGACGCTGCCTGTCGAAAGTGTGCGCCTGTGCGGCTGCATTGCTTGGAATGCCGGCAGCCCCTGTCCAGTGCCACTGGGGGTGCGAGAGGGAGTGTAGCGCGCGACAACGGGGGTGCCCGCCGTAGAGGTCGCCGTTGGCGAAGCCGCGGAGCCTCCCAGGGAGGCGCCAGCGTTGCCCGGTGTGCCGCTACTTACCACCGACCCGCCAACGCGGAGGAGTGGGCGACCCTCATGCGCAGCGCTGCGCTTCGCCAAGCTGCCGCTGGTCCCACTACTCGATGCAGTTGTCGGCGTCGTGCCTGTCGGCGTGACGGCTGCTGTGGCGGAGTTGGGGCCCTGTGGCAGCGGCCCGTCGTTCAGCGGGCCTGGCAGAAAGGCTGAGCCCACCGACAAGTTGCTAGCGGCGACCGATGAGCTGTGCTGAGAGCTGCTGGTGGTGCGTGTGCGTCGGTGCTGCGGCCCGGACAGGGGCGGAACCACCTCGTTGCCCACACGAATCACCACCCCAGGTGGCGAGGAGGAGGGCTCCAGGCACGGGCTGCCCGCGGAGAAGGACGGCGCGCTGCTGCCACCCACGTGCATCGTCGGCGTTCCCACGACAACGGACACTGTGCTCGCCGCAGCAGCACCGTTGCCGAGGTAGTGTGCGGCGCCACTCGGGCTAGGCGCGGGGTGCGGTGGCGCGGTGCAGGGGGCTGCCATACCCGCCCGGGCGTATGGGCCGGCGCCGCTGCCACCGCCGCCATTCGCATTGACTGCTCCGTCGTTTTGCGCATAGGTGGTCGTGGGCAACGCGCCGGATTCATCGTTGCAGGAGCTCATTGCGCACACCGCCACCGGCTGCTGCTGTTCTTCTAGGGGAACAGGGGAGTGGGGAGTCGTGGACTGCGGAGGGGGGCTGTAGCTGTGCGTGTGTGGGTGGTTACTGAGGCTACTGCCGCTGTTCGTGTTGCCACCGCTGCCGCTGCCGCTCGCTGTGCTTCCTGTCACACCGACGCCATCGGTTGGGGTGCCGTTGCCTCTCGAGTAGTTGGCCCCGGAGGAGGAGACGCTGGCAATGGTGGTGGTGAATGTGTTCAACGACATACCTTGAGAGGGAAGCAGCAGTTAAAAAAAAGAGAGAGAGAGAGAGGGGGGAAGGGGGAATGGGGTTGTACTGTTGCTGATCTGGCAAGTACAGGACGCTAGATTGGGGGGAAATAAAAAGGTGTGTAAGTCGTCCTGTTTCGCGTGTGGTGTGAGCAGCAACAGTACAAGTGGAGTCTTGCAAGAAGTAAGTAAGGAGAAAGCGGAGGGAGAGGGGGAGGGGGGGGGGGGGGGGGGGAAGAGGGAAGGAGGGGA
>JASAOB010002845.1:56458-89922 GCA_030849825.1 Herpetomonas tarakana
GGGGAGAATATGAATGAATAGAAGAAGAAAGCGATGGGACAAAAAGGGGGGGGGAGGGCGGACGGAGTGTGGGGGGGAGGAGGTAGCGCGGTCGTCAGCGATGGTGTGGACGCCAAAGGAGGAGGGAGAGAGGGAGAGTAGTAAGTCAATAAATAGCCGAAATATGAGAACAGAATAGTGACAGGAGCAGTAAGAACTATATGGAAGCGGGGGGAGGGGGGGGCTCTGCCGCTGCCGATGGAAAGGGAGCGACCGATGAATGAGAGAGGGTGGTGTGGGGAGGGGAGGGGAGGGGAGGAGCAGCGCAGCTCTATCGCACCGGTTTTGCAGAAGAAGAGGAGGCAGGAGTGTGCTAAGAAAAGGGGAGACGTGGGGGGGGGGGGGGGGACAATGTCGTAGCCTGGTGCGATCCTTACGCGCGACAAGGGATGATGGCTTTCCGTTTCTCTACTTCTCTCTGTGTTGCTTGCTATTTCACCTTTGTGCTACGCGTCGCGTGTGGGTCTCTGCACAGCTTTCGTTTGTTCCGCTTGTTTTACGACAAGAGCGCTAGGGGGGCTACTACTGTCCTCAACTGTGTGTGTGTGTGTGTCGTTGTGGACGGCAAAGGAAACGTGTGGGGAGATGGAGAGGGAGATGAGTGAGGGAAAGGTAGTGGGTGAAGGACTGGCTCGCCATCTCATACATCGCTGGGGATGAAGAAGGCGGCAAGTAGCCGTGTACCATGTGTGTGGGTCCTGTGACGGTCGTCATGAACCCCCCTCCCCCCATTTCTACTATTGCCATTCTTGCCTTGCTTCGTTTCGTACGTTTGTGTCATTCTTAACCACCCCACCCACTTCTTTCGTGTAGTGGCAACGCCATATACATATGGGCGGTGAGGGTGAGAGGCAACACAACGAAGGAGCAGTGTGCGCATTTGTGGTGGTGGGTGTGGCGTACACGAGCCTTCTCCCCATCTTCCCCTTGTCCTTTCCCATTTACACGGCATCCGGTGCCCCGCGCGCAGCCACCCGCTCCACCAGCAGCGCCGTCATGCCGCTCAGTAGCACCATCCGCTCCGCGCATCGCACCCGGTCTCGTGCCTGCGCACGAACTAACTCTTCCAGTTCTCCTACCCGCTCCTTCGCGCGCACCACGCGCCGCTGCGCCTCCACCGGCGACAGCAGTAACTCTAGTGAGCCCAGAGTGCCGCCCGCCGCCGTGGCAGCCGCAACCGCGTCGCCAGCCTGGGTACCTGCGTTGCCTCCACTGCGGGGACCGCTGCTGTCCATCTCCGCCGGGACGTGGTGATCGACATAGGTGAGGAACTCCGAGAGCTGGAGGAGCTCCTTCATGTGGGTGCGCACATTCTGCTCGTGCCGGCGTAGCTGCATCGCCTCGGCCTGCAGCCGCATTGGCAACTCCGCCGCTCTGCACTTCACGTAGTTCAACAGGCTCTGCTCTTGCTGCTGCTGCAGCGGTGGTGGCGCGGCGGTGGGCCCTACGGAGTCATCTCCCAATACGGCGGTGCCGCCGTCCATGCTGCCACGGTGGTGGTGGTGGTCGCCGCTGCCAAGCTTCACCGGGCGCGTGGTGTGGAGCTGTGAGCGGGCTTGTTGCCGTTGCCACCGCTGCGTCTCGGCTGTGGCGGTGGTGGAGAGGTACGGCCGCAACTCGGCCACAGGGTGAAGGACGGTGTCCCAGTCCTCAGCAGTAAGACTGGAGAGAGGCCCTACCCGTCGCAGCAGATCCGACACGAGCGCGGAGTCGGTGAGTGCGGAGGCCGTTCCCGCTGATGTCGCCCCCGCCTTCCCCGGCTTTTCCGGCACCTTTTCCTCTTCTGCTTTGCACTTGACAGGAACACGTGGAGGGACGATTGGTGTTTTGTCGCCGCCCCGCTTTCCTTGTGCTCCGCTGCCGCTACGACTCCCGCCGTCCCTGTCCGCCTCGTCGTCGCTGCTGATGCCGTTGCGGCTGTCACCGGGCCTGGACCGCTTGCGCGACAGCTGGGTGCCGGCCAGCCCTTCTGCCAGCTTGTGCTTCACCTCCGCGAGGACCCGGGAGAGGTGCGAACTCCTTGGTACACCGCTACCGCCATCAGTAGACATTCTTGCCTTTTCCAAGAGGAAACAATATGTATGTGGACCAACACCTGTCCCCCACCCGCGGCTACGGAGCGGGAAAGAGCGATGAGGAGAGAAGCAGAAGAGCAGAGAGGAGAGGAAGTGCAGCAGCGCGCTGTCCCTTCGCGTGGGGCAATCCCTCCGGGCATGTGTGTGACCTGGTTCCTTGATGCCCCCCTACTCTACCACATCCACCGTAGTGGCGATGGGGGAGGGGGAGGGGATAGTAAGGCAACGCCCTCTCTCACCTTCCCAACCATCTATCGTGTAGAGAGAGAGGGAGTTGTGCATCATCTCTGCTGGGTGAGTTCGTGGGGGGTCGTACCGCGTCCTGCCCAGAATCTGAAAGTTGCTATGTTTACTTGTGGGTTGTTGCTGCCACTCATGCGAGAGATACGCGCACACGCTTGTGGGGTACATTCATGAATGAGGAAAGAGTGGTGAACTGCGGTGCACACCACCCAGCGCTCATGGGGCGACTGTCACGAGAAGAAGGAGGGGAGACAGTGCTGACACTGCTGTGCAGAGGAGGGACAAGTGCAGGAAAGAAAAGGAAAGATAGGTTATCGATGGCATCATTCACGAGGAGAGAGGGGAGAGTGGGGAGCGAAGAGGAGTGACACCGCGAGGGGGGGGGGGGAGACGCCGGGAAGGTGGTTGTCGTGCAGCCACCTCCGTGGATACTCCTTGCCCAAGGAAGGGGGGGGGGAAGGGGATCCTTCCATTTCTCGGACTTGTCACGCCGTAGGTTTCTCCTCCAGACAGCCCCCTCCATGGTTTCCGCGCGGGTTCCGTTGGGCGTTCTCCGTCAGCCTATCATCCGCTGATATAGAGTTGGCCACAACGGAGAAAGAGAGAGGAAAGGGGGAAGGGAAGAGCCGTCGCGCGGTAAGCGGATGAAGAAAGAGGGTGGGGTAGGGGTTGGGGGGGGGGGGGGGGAGAGAGAGAGAGAGAAGGAGGGAAAGCAAAGTTCATTTATTATATCGACCCTGATGAATCGTGCGGGGGGATGGGGGGATGGGGGCGAAAGCGTTTTAGGAAAGGAGAGAGCGTAAGGGGAAGGATCGAAGATAAGAAATGATAAAGAGAAGAAAGAGTGAAAAAGGAGGGAGGGAGGGAGGGAGTGAGGAACGTGCCTCATGCGCTAGCGGGAGCCATACACCCCCCCCCCTGCTCTCTCTCTCTCACATGGCAAGTGCGCTAACGTGCAGCGGAACCTATGCCAGACGAAGACACCGCTTTTCCCGATACACCTGTTCATGCCCCGCCCTTGCCACGCGTACGTGAACGTGTGACAAGAAGAAGCAGGACGCGGAGCCACATCCGAAGGGGGCCCCCCTCCTGTGCGAGACATTCTCTGAGGGAAGCAGAGACATCGTCGCGCAGTGGGGCACCGGGTGAGCCTCGGAACAGAGGAAGCGAGAAGAGTGGGAGGGGAGGGGGAAAGGGAGAGAGAGCAGCGGGGGCGTATGGCTATCCCCTCTCGAACGCTGTGGCACCACACCCGGACGGGGCGTTCGAGAAGAAGGGAGGCGAACAGTACGAAACGAGAAAGCAAAGAGGAAAGATGGAGTGTGGAGGGGAAGGGGGAGGGGGAGGGGGGGGGGCAAGGAACGAGATGGCGGTCCTCTCGGCGAGCGGGCGCGGACGGCCCACCGGCCCCGCCTTCCCTCCATGAAACAAGGCATCCCCTCTTGGTGCACCATTCTCATTTTGACCCATGTTAGTGGCCGAGCGTTTGCTTGTGGGCCACTGAGATATCGTCCCAGGCGGAAGCTGCGGCTGTGGGTGCGACGAACACATCCTGAGCATACAGATCCCACATGTTCTCGAAGTACTTCGAGTACGGGTTGCCGCTGTTGCCGCCGGGCAGTGCAAAGTGCGTGACGCTGGTGACGTTCCACAGGTCGAACACCTGTCGGGTGCTCGCCGCTTGGGTGGAAAGCATGTTGCCAGTGACGGCGTGGCCAGAGACACCGACAGAGGTGCGGTCGCCGGCCTTCTCCATCTCACGACGGTACAGCGGGGCAATGATCTTGTTGTCCACCATCTCGTGAATACCGCGCAGGTGGTTCAGGTCCTTGCCCCACTGTTTGTCGCCCTCGCTCGCGATGACCTTGAACTGCGCAGCGGCGAAGTCGATGCACACCGTGGCGGACAGCTCCACACCCATGTAGTCCGCACACTCCTCCTGCATCTTCGTGGTGGGAGTCTTCAGCATGGTTGCCATGTACATGTTCGAGGGGTCCCACACTTTCACACCGGCCGCGGCGATGGCATCGCGCGGCAGCACGGCGAGACGCTCGATCCACCGCCAGAAGAAGGCCGTCTCCACGCTGCCGATGGGTGCGAAGCCATCCCACGTGTACAGCAGGCGGTCCGCCCATGACACAGCAGCGGAGTCGTCGGCGATCGCGGACAGGAAGTCGCTGCTGTTCACCACGCTGCGCATCGTCATGTTCCAGAAGTTGCTGCGGTAGTCGCGCTGCAGGTCCATGTGGAAGTTCACGTCGTCCAGCCGGTCCTCGTTCGCGTCGAGCATCTCCTGCACGCGCGCGCCGCGCCACGGCCACGCGTAGTCGGCGCCAAGGAGGTAGGGGAAGCCCGGCGGCGTCGCCTTCTGGTTTGCCGCGGAGATGTGCGCCGCAGTGTTGTCGAACGGGATGTGGACGTGCGGGTTGCTCTCCTTGGGAATGCGCAGGTCCGAGCCGCCACCCTCCACCGCAGCGTACGTGCGCCAGTTCGACTGCGCCAGCATCTGCGGGATCTGCGCCATCAGTTCCGTCATGTTCACCGCCTGCCCAGCAGCGCCAGCCGCTTCCTGCATCGCCTGCATCAGGGCCACTGCGTCGAACGCAGGCGTCGGGTACTTGCCGGTGTGCCCAAGGTTCCGCAGAGGGTGGCGACCCGTCACGCCGTACGCAATGTTGCCGTTCACGTCAGCGATCGGGATCGAGAAGCCGGGTGACTGCAGGTCCAGCAGGGTCGTCATGAACTTCTCGGCCGTGTTCGTCGCGGGGTCCGACCAGCTCATGAGAGTCCGCACAGACGTGTCGTCGTCGTGCAGGAGCGGGGCGGCGCGCAGCGTCACGGTGAGCTGGGGCGGGAAGCCGAGCATCGTGGACACCACGGGGCCCAGCAGCGTGTCGTCCACATTCAGCACAATGTCCTTCTTACCCTTCACGTGGATGCGCTCGCGCCGAGCAACGAACACGCGGTTGACGCCGCCGTACCGGTACGTGCGCTCCGGCAGTCCGCTGAACGCCGATGGGGGCAGGATGAACAGGTCCTCCAGGTCGTTCATGCTCATCGTAATGCCCCAGGCCACGTAGGTCGTCTTGCCAATGTGCACGCCGCTGAGGCCGACGAGGCCAACACCGGCCGTGTCGAACTGGACGCCATTCTCGTCGGGGAAGCTCAGGTGCGTGTAGTACCACACGGACGGAGAGTTCGTTGTCAGGTGGGGATCGGACGCGACGACTGCCCGGCCCGTGGCCGTGCGCGCGGCCCAGGCGTTGCTGGCGTGGAGGAACCGGTAGGGGAACACCACCCTGTCCGCCTCCGCCTCGCTGTGGAACTTGCCAATCATGACGCTCCGCACGCTGTTCTCCACGACCTCGTGTGCGGACCGGATGTTCGGTTCGGCGGCGGCCTGCGCCGTGGCAGCGCTGCTCGTGCTGATCGAGCCCCGCACAATCGACAGCACGTTGTTGTAGATCGCGGCCTCGGTGCGCGCGCTCGTCGCCTCCATTACGGCGTTCGTCGTCAGAGCGGTCTGGATCTCGGTCGCATTCGGGGCAGTGCCGTTGGTGCCCGTGATGGCACCGGTGCTCGTCAGCATCGCGATCATCTGTTCCTGGCTCATGATCGTGTTCGGCTGGTTCGTGAAGTTGGCGTACAGCTCCTCCACCTCCTCGTACGTGCGCTGCGTGCCGGCCCACACGGCGAAGCGCTGACCCTCGGCGTTGATGTTCGCGCTCATCTGCCACTGGTACAGGCGCGCGGTCAGGCACAAGTCGACGGCGCTGAAGGGGGCGGGGTCGTGGAAGTACAGCGGCTTTTTGCTCATGAAGAAGAACTCGACCGGACGCTTCGACACGCGCTCCAGGTACAGGTTGACGCCGTCGGCGAAGGCCTGGAAGTGGTCGAGCACCGCGGGGTCCGTCAGGTTGCACATCGCGTACGCCGCGTCGCGCACGTTGATCGTGCGGATCGAGGTGTCCGTCGTGACGCCGTCCTTGCCCACCATGCTGGACAGCTCACCCTTCGCCACCGTGCGGTGGAACTCCAGCTGGAACAGGCGGTCCTGCGCCTCCGCGAAACCCTGCCCAAAGTACGCGTCGCGGCGGCTGCTTGCCTTGATGTGCGTCAGCCCGTTCTCGTCGCGCACAATCTCAACCGGGCCCGACAGACCCTTCACCTCGATGTAGTCCTTGTCCAGTGGCGGGATCTGCCGGCTCATGCTGTAGAAGGTGAAGCCAAGGATGCACATGGCCAGTAGCACAATGAACACGATGAAGGGGAAGATGCCCAGCAGGCACACACGCGCGCACGACCGGCTCTTGCTCGCGCCGTAGCAGCACATGCCGTACTTGTCCAGCCCCATCGCGCAGCACGCGATGAAGATGATCACGAACACCACGAGCACAAGCCCGACGCAGCCCAGCACCACCGGCGCCACACCGCCAAGGCCGAAGAATAGCGGGAAGTGGTTGAAGGTCTTGCCTTGCAGCGACGCCAAGCAACACGCGCCGGCCGCGATGCTCACGATGGCCGTGATCAGGATCGCGAACAGGAGTGCCACGGCGAACACGTTGGCCACGCGGTCGCCTACAGAGATGAAGCCCTTTTTCTCATCCTGCATCATGCGCTTCATGCCCGGCGACATGGGGCTCATCTCCTCGCCGTCGTACATGTAGCCGGCGGCATCCTGGCCCGTGGACGGTTCGTTGTGCTTCTCCATACTGTGAGATGACTTTGCTTCCTTGTCGGGCGTGGTGGACATGGCGTGTGTCGGTCACCGCAGAGTTCGGAGAGGGGTGGTGAGAGAGAGAGAGGAAGGGTGGAACGGTAGAATATACGCTTGCAGTGTGTGTGTGTGTGGGGGGGGGGGGGGAAGACGAGAGAAATGGCAGATACAGGCTTAGGTATTATATGATTTAGTGAGTTAGCTGAGTGATGGTGCGAGGGGAAGAGAGAGGGAGAGATAACGTTAAGCTTTACCTGTGGGGAGAAGACGCGTTTCGCGTTGATGTGTGTGTGTGTGTGTTTATGGGGGAGGGAGAGGGGTGGAGGTGGAGGTGGTGGGGGGGGTGGTGATAGGGTGGGGAAGCAGCAGAGAGAAGATGAGAGTTGTGACGCGGCATTGGCAGAGTGTAGTGGCGAGACGGCAGCCGGACGACGCTGCAGAGTTTGGAAGGACGGCTGGGGATGGGGAAGTGAGAAAGGACAAACGCACACACAGACACATGCCGCTCTCTTTTCCGTGGTGTGCAAAGTGGATTCAATGTTGGCTGTACATTTGTTGGCTGAAAGCCAGGGCAAGCCCGACTGCAGAGAAGCTGACCTGCCCTTCTTGGGCCGTTGGGGGAGGTCACGCTGCGTCGTGCTTCCGGTAGAGGTCGAGATCCTGCGAGACGCCTTCGTCAGCGAGAAGGAGGAGAGAGGCCTCGTAGGCGGCCGATCGCGTTTTCGGCAGCTCACGAAGTATGCGCTGGCGCTCCCGCACGACGGCTTGTCTGGTCTGCAGGACTTTGTCCACCACTGACCACTGATCAGTGATGGACTGTCCAAGGCGGCGGTGCATTGCAGAAGTGGCGAAGGCGAGGTCCTCGTGCAGCTTGCGCGTCTGGGCGTAGGCCGCGGAAGGCAGCTGGCTACCACCTGCCGTTGCCTCGACGTCACTGTCGTCATTATCCGCAGCCTTGAGCTTCCCGCTTGTCCTGCCCGATAGAGTGTCGTCGTCACCACTGTCCGCGCCAAGCGTGGCGCGCTGTTGCCGAGCCGCCTCCAGTGATGTTTCGTACTGCGCCAAGAGACGCTCTTCCGCCGATCGCAGCGATGCGGCAGCGACTGGTGCCCCTGGGATGGACTGATGTGAAAAAGGAACAGAGGAGGGCCGAAGCGACACGCGTTCGGCGGGCGTCCGCGCTGCGTGGGCGGAAAGTGATACCTCGCTTGTGGAGTGGTGCCGTGGCGGAGCCGACTGCGCTTTCGCCGAGTGGCGCGCCGCGTCGAGTCGGCTCCTCACCCGATGCCCAGCCGGAAGGGAACTTGTATGGCTTCCGTTTCCCTCCTGTCGCGCAACATCGGTTGCTTCCTCGTCATCTCTGGCCTCCTCACGCTCTCCGGTTGCCTCCTCCTCCTCGCTGGGGTTGTCACCGTCGCCGTCTTGGCACGAGACGCCATCCAGTATTCGCAGCCTAGTGCAAGCCTTCTGGATCGCATCGCGGTACTTGGCCGACTCCTCGCCGTCCGTGTCTGCCACGCAGACTCGATTTCCTCGAAGGTCCAGGTACTGGAGTGAGGCGCAGGGCAGATCCCAAGCCGGGTTGAGCGTGTCAAGGTTGTTGCTGCCGGCGTCGAGGTAAATGAGCTTGTCCAGTGTGGCGATCGCGCGGACACTGGTGAGGTGGTTGTGATGCACCACGAGCACCTGCAACTGGGTCAGCATCTCTAACCCGTCGAGGGAGGAGAGGCGGTTATACTGCAAGTACACATGCGTCGCATTGAGGAAGAGCTCCGCCGGGGCCGCGGTGAGGAGCTGCCGCTCAATCAACTCCACGTGGCGGGTGCTGAGGATGGCATCCGCGACAACCTCGGCGCCGCCAACAAGGCTCTGCTTTGTGAGCACGGAGAGCGCCACGTTGTAGGCGGCGTCGCGGCCCGCCCGCGACAGGTCATCGTCGTCCACGGCGGAGGCGGCGCTTGTCGCGGTGGGTGGCCGGGAGGTCGACGGTCTCTCCGTGATGAGGAGGCTCGCACTCCGCCGCCACCGTGCCGTAACAGGGCGTTCCTCCACGAGAGCGGACTCCGCCGGATGCGCCTCCCCGCCTCCCTCTCCGTTGGTGCCCTGCCTCTCCGCAGACGAGCCCCCGGCATCTGGCGGGCTCTCCGCGGCGCGGTGCCCTGGGGAGTGGCTGTGGTTTCCTGCAAGAAACTGGCTCAACTCCTCATCCGTCGGCGAGGGGAGGTTCAGCGCCGCCAGCCTCGCCAGCTCTCCCTCCCCAAGCTCGGTGAGGTCGGCACGCAGCGGGGGAATGCTGCTGCCAGCGGACATGGGAGGGGAGGACATCAGCCCCAAGCTGCACCTTTCGCGCCGTGGTGGTGGTGGTGGTGGTGGTGGTAGCAGTAGTAGGTGTCGTCGTTGCCGTCGTTGTTTCTCACCCACCACGAGAAGGAAGGAAAGAGAGAAAGGGGGGAGGGGGAAGGTGTGATGGGATGTACTGTGTATGTGTGAAAATGGGGGGGTCCACCGTGGGAGGACTGTGCAGGGAAAAAGGGAAGGAGAAGGGATGAGTGACTGCCGGTGATCCACACACATTCGTGGGAGGGGGAAAAGGGAGAGCCTTCCCTCTGCCGATTGCGGCTTCATCGCTGCTGAAGGGGGGGGGGGGAACTGTGAGAGAGAGAGGGAATATATGTGGCGGGGATGGAGAGAGGAAGTCATCGGAACTGGTAGTTGGCCTGACCCTCCCACCCGAAGAAGCCGTTGAAGGTGAGGAGGACCAGCAGGGGGTGCAGGCGGGTCTTGAGTACAGAGGCGTCGCTGAGGCCAGAGACAAGCGCGACCAGCCCCTCCACCGCAACTCGAGAGCGCGAGGCGAGGAGCTTCACCGGCATGCGGTTTGGGTCCAGTGAGAGTGCCAATATCGTGTTGACAGACCGCCGCACCTCTTCTTCGGTGACGGTGCCGGCCACTGCGGAAGCCGACGTCGGCACCGGCGGCAGTGCAGGAAAGCAGACCACGCGCAGCTGGAGAAGCAGGGTGTCCAGTCCTTGGCACAGCTCCATGAGCGACCCCAGCGCCTCGGTCGAGGCGAGCATGCGCTCGAGGCGGTAGATCACCGCGCTGGCCTCGCGCAGCGTGAATGACAGCAGCGCATCGGCAACGAAGGAGAGAGAGTAGTAGGCGCTGCCGAGGCCGCGCGACACCATTGCCAACGGCGCACGACGGGACAGCGCGAGGGCAGCAGCAGCAGCAGCAGCAGCAGCTCTAGCCGCGGGACGGCTTTCCTTTCGGACCTTGCGCTCCGGAGGCAGTGGCGCTGCTGGCGCTGTGGCACGCTTCTCCGCCCCCAGAACAGAAAGTAGTTCGTGGTCTTGGGTGTCTCGAATGTGCAGCGCCTTCCGCTGCTCGCGCAGGGTGATCTGCGCAAAGTGCAGGGCACACAAGTACCCAAATGCGTAGCTCCAGACGTCCGAGAACGGGAGGCGTGGGCTTGTCGCTCCGTGCGCTGCCGATGCGGAAGAAGCCTCTGGCTCGGTGGTGGTGGTGGTGGCATCTTGCTGTTCGCCACCAGTGCAGCGGCCCCTGCGCCGTTCCCAGAAGAGGGCAGAGTAGACCGGCTCCACCTGGTCCTCCCACGCCTCGCCGCACCCGGTACTTGGCCGCACCGCCACGCACAGCTCCGCCGGCAGCAGCAGCAGCGCCAGCTCATCCGGGAAGGCGAAGTGGAGTTTGAAGGAGGCGAAGACGGACAGCATCTCCCAGGGAAGCAGCAGGTCCCCGTCGCCGTCCTCCCCATTGCCCCTGCCGCGGTTTGTCTCTCTGTCCTCTTCATCGCCGGCGCGTGGGAGGACGGAGAGGGTGACCAAGTCGCCAAACCGCTTCCCGCGCAGTGCCTCTGCGAAGAGCGACGAAATCAGCCGCGAGCTCGTCTCCGCCGCCGCCACGGGGGAGGATGGTGCGGCGGTGCTCCTGGTGCGGTGCCACCAATGGGGTTCGCGGAAGAGTTTCTCGAGGAAGCCTTCCAGGATGCGAGGCTTGTCGCGGCAGAGGGCCACGTCGAGGAGGAGCCGCACGGCACGCAGCAGGGAAAAGGAGGCTGGCGCCGTGTGTTGGGAGAGGAGGAGTGTGGGATGCGGCCGACAGCCTGCGGCCCGCGTCGTCGTCTGCTGCTGCAGCAGCCTCTGCCGCTCCTCCCCCGCGCTGAGGATCCGTCCCTCTGCCCCCGCCACTCGCACTGCCATAGCGCACACCCCACCGCCCCCCACAGCATCCGGAGCGTTGTCATCATCGTCGTAGGTGTCCAGGTCAAACGGGGTGAGTGGGACGGAGCGCTGCAGCAGCGTACGCCTGAATAGGCGCTCCGCCCTGCGTTCATGGAGGCGCTGCACCACGACCCCGATGGGGATGAGTAGTGCTGCGGCAATCCACCGCGCGGCGGGGATCGTCGTGTTCAGCCACAAGTCTCGCTCGCGCGCACCGACACCCCTTGACAAGGCCTGTGCGCTGCCGTGGCGATGGGTCGCTGCCGCCTTCGCCTCGCCGCCGGCGCGTGTGCGGTCGTTGCGGTTGACGAGCTGCAGATCGGGGACCGCGTCCGAGTCGGAGATGCGGAGATGCCAAAGAGCACCGCCGCCACGGCGACTTCGTGTCGTGCGTCCGGAGCGCCGCTCGTCGCTATTGTCGTCGTCGTCGTCGTCGTCCAGCTCTCCCTCGGCAAGCGAGGGAGAGCTGGAGCAGATGGGCAGATCGTTTACAAGCTGGCGATGGCGCACTGCGCGCCGGTATGCCGCCTGCCCTGGCACCTCGGCGTCGACGGTGGCGAAGCCCAACGGAATGGCTGGGGGGAAGGTGGCCACCACTGACGTCTCGGTCGTCACCTCTGATAGCATTGCGGCTGTGGTGGGGGTAGTAGAGGTTGATGTCCCATCCCCGGCAGCGTCGCGCTCCCCACCCCATTGGCCGTTGCGGCGTCTTTGACGCTCCTTGAGAACGTGGGGCGGCAGAAACAAGGGCTCCCACGGCTGCTGTCCCTCGTCGCCTTCTGCGTCGCGGACGAGCTCGGCAAGGACCTCCGCAACGGACATGTTCCGGACGTTGGCGATGTCCGCTTGTGCTGCACGCGTCCGAGCCTGCTCGCTGCCGCCGCCCTGGAGTCCCGCCGCCGCGTCAGTGGTGGCAACAGGAGGAGGAGGGACGGTGGTGGACACCCGTTGCTGTCCTTTGCGCGTGCGGTTCTTGTTCGTCTTGCGAGCAAACGTGGCGAAGCAGCGGAGAATGAACCGCCGCGAGGACGCGAGTGCGGACGCGGCGCTACCGTTGCCGTCCGCCATGGGACCGTCGGTGTCGTAGCCCACACAGTTGAGCAGCAGGGAGAGGACGTCCGTGGGGTAGCGTCGCTTGCCGTCCCCAACGCGAATGTGCGAGAACGAGGAGCGGAAGAGCCGCGGCAGCTGTCGCCGCCACCGGTGCGGGTCCAGGCTGTGCACGAGGCCGCAGATGGCGGCCGTGGTGAGGAGTACGTAGGGCCAGGCACAATGGAGGAGCAGCACCATGTACACACGGTACAGATCCATGGTGGACGTGTCCTGCAAAGTGCTCAGGCGGATGATGAGGTAGTCCAGGAGCCCGGCACCGAGTGCGGCGCACTGGTCCGCGAAATCAAATGACGTGGCTACGATAGCGCGCACGCCGTCACTGGCTTGCCCCGGCGAGGGCGGCAACGGCGGTGTTCGCGTCGGAGCGCGACGGTGTGCCTCGGCCCAGACTCGTAGTCCACTGAAGCACTCCGACTCTCGCAGAATAAGCAGGAGACGCTCAAGAGGGATCGCGTTGTGCTCAATGGCCTCCAGCAGCGGAAGCAGTGCCGGTGGGGAGGTGGTAAAGCCGTCCGCGGGCGATGCCTGCTCGGGGCCGAAGGAGCAAGGGAGGTTCGGGTTGGCCCACCTCCCTTTCCTGCCTGGTGACACTTGCTGGGCCTCTCCCGTCTCCGTCCGCTGGACCTTGCGGCGGAGCGTCCCACTCTCAGCGTCAGGGCAGCACTCCGTCTGGGCAGCGCATCCGCTGCCGTCGCCGCCCTTGTCCGTCTCCCTGCGGGATCTGTAGTCCGCGGTAAGCTCTTGTACTTCGAGTACCCAACTCCGAAAGCCCCGCACAGCGTTCCGTGCGAAAACGCCAAAGCGAAAGAGGGAGCTGAAGGCTGCCTCGCCAAGCGCCATCGTCGCGTGCACCGAGGATCCTTGCGCCGCGTCGCCGTCTCGGAGAGCTGAGCCGACGAGCGCGGAGATGTCAACCTCTCTCCCAATCTCCTGGACTGTGTCGTGGAAGCTCTCGATCTCGTCCTGCAGCGCGGCCACCCGCGAGGCTGTGGCGAGAATCTGCTCCAAAGCGGCAACGAAGGCGAACCAGCCCCGACGCAGAAGAAACGCCCGCGCGTCATGTCTCAAGGCATACCGCGATGGCGCCATCGCCGTTGCCCCGGGACGGTGCGCTTCGTCCCCCGCGGTGGCGGCAACATCCCGCTGCTGCTGCTGTGATGGTGGCGACTTTGGCTGCCTCACGCGACAGCAGCAGTAGCGGGTCTGCTCCTGCCGGAGCGCACAGAGGACGTCAAACACAAAGGCGTCGCGAATGGCCTCGTCCGCCTGCTGCTCCGCCTGCTGCAGGTCCTGTGCGGTGCGGTACGCTGACGGGGAGGACGACCCTCGTGATGCAGCTGCCGCCAAGGTGGTGGTGGTGGTGGGAGGTGTGGCGGCAGCGGGGATGGTGCTGGCAGCCTTCATGGCTTCTTGGATGGCGTCTTCTCCTCCTCTGGGTTGGGCCCTGCGCAGGCCAAACGGGTCCGCGAGCCATGCGGCGACACGGCGTGCGTCCTGGCCACGATACTGCTGGTATGCCGCTGCTGTCTCCCTACACGGGATGGTGCTGTCGTGCTCCCTCTCTCCGTCGTGTTGGTTGCCCTTGCGCTTCAGCTCCATGAGGCTGTTCCGTTGCTTGGGGCTGCGCAGGCGCGCGCGGCCGCGCAGAGGAGAGTCGCCCGATGTCGCCCGCCACGGGCTCTGGCCGCGCTCCTCATCCTCACTTGACGAGCCGTACGGTAGCGGGCTGCCGCCGTCTTGGTCGCTGTGGGAGCTGCGAGCACAGACCTCGTAGTACTCTAGCAAGGAGTCCTCGTCCATGCCAGCAGCACGCGCCGTCCCTTCCGCTATTGTCTGTAGGACCGAGTCAACAAGGAAAAAATGATGGTGTATGATGGGATGGGTGAAGGAGTGTGTGTGCCGGGGGGGGGGGGGGGGGAAGAAGTACGTCTATGTGCGGGCTTCAGGGAAGCTGGAAGGGGGGGGGGGGGGGCAATGCGGGCCGCTCGAGGGTGGCTGGTCCGTTGTGGACTCATCGGTGGATTTGCGAAGAGAGAAGAGGGATGGCATGTGTGTGTGTGTGTGGGGGGGGGGGGGGGGAAGCGTCGAGAGCGTAGGTCCCTCAAGGACAATGGCGAAGCGGTGTTGGCCGCAGCCCAGAAAGCCCGTTCTGATGTGTCCCTGCCGCAGAGGGTTGGGTGGCAGTGCTGGAGATGGCTCTCCTCCATTCAGTGGGAGGGCTTCCTCTAAACTCCCACCCCGCTAATGTGTTGCTTTGGTCGTTCCCGGCGTGTGTCTCTGATGACCACGCTGACGTCGGTGACAATGAGGGAAATAAGTATAGGCTGAGCCGACGAGGAAGGAAAAGGAAAGCAAAAAGAGGGGTAGATTAATTTTGACTGGCGCGAGATGCCTTGGCAGGGGCGTAGACATGTGGGCCTATCCCGATACCCGCATGAGGGAATGCCTGCGCCAGAGTGTGTGTGTGTGTGTCGCGCGTGACTGCGCATCTTCCTGCCTCGTTGCGTTTGCTGCTGCGATGAAGGGAAGGGAAGTAGTACTGCCACGTGCCGTGCTCCCTTCGCCCTCCCCCCCCCCACTCCTCTAGTTCATCGACACGCCAGCTGCAGTGAAGGTGTCAAAGGTGAAGGTGACCTGGCCCGTGCGCGCTCGGTCGTAGAAGGAGAATGCATTCCTGGCCTTGGAGAGGTAGATGGACAGTTCCGTGTAGTCGTCGAAGCCGAGGCTGCCGCGCTTCTGGCGGTCGAACTTGCGCATGAGAGCCTGGAAGGTTTCCTCGGAAAGCTGGTAACCGCTGACCTGCAGTGCGGCGCGAATCTCGTTGCCATCGAGCCGGCCGTCGCGGCTGACGTCCCGTTCGCGGAAGCCCTGCTGCATCGACGTGAGGAACTGGTGCATTTGCGCAAACTCGTTAAGGGTGACCGTGCCGGTGCGGTCGGTGTCGTACATGTTGAGCAGCTTCTCGGTCGTGGCGAGGCTGTACCGGTAGCCGGCGGTGGACAGAGCGGCGTTCAGCTCGTTAACGTCAATGTGTCCGCTGTTGTCGCGGTCCACGGCTTGGAACCAGGCAACCAGGTTGGGGTCGGAAGCGCCAACGGGGGGGTAGGAGGTTGGCACAGGCGCGGGGTATCCGTAGGCGCCCGTGCTTGGCGGCTGCGGAGGATAGTAGGCCATGGGGAAAGGGATTATCCTTTGAGGAAAGAAGGGGAGGAGGGAAGGAGGGGAAGGGGAGCCGTGCACAAAGCTGATCTTTCTTATCTCAAGGAATACGTAATACAGTCGCACACGTGCCAAAGCAGAGAGGAACAGTGGAGAGAGGAGGAGGAGGAGCGACAGGCGGCGACAATGAGCGAGCGATAATGAAGAAGGAGAGAGGTTTCTGCGGAGGGGAGGATGGGGGGAGGGGGGGCTTAGCGGACAGTTCATGCACCGCTTGTGTCTCTGGATGATTCCCAAGGGGCTGTCAGAGCAACTGTTCTCGCATTTCACCAAGGCGATCCACAGGGAAGCGGTAGTGGCGGGGCAACGACTCCTTGGGTTGCTAACCCCCCTGCGCCGTCTCTTTTGGTCTCCCGCAGCGTCGATGTTGTTTTGCAATGCGATGCAGGCCCCGTGCCCCATGCGAAGGGGGCAAAGCGGGGGGGGGGGGGGGGGGGAGGAACAGGGGGTTCTCTACAATGATGACGCGAGGGAGAGGAGAGAGTAGAAACCGAAGGATCAGAAACGTAGCATATGAGGAACAGAGACAAAAGGGGGAGGGGGGATAGGCAGGACAGCCCTTCCTCTCCCCCTCCCCCTCCCCTGTCGCGGCGATGCGCACACACAGTGGTGAGGCGCCGCAGGCACTGAGAGAGAGGGAGAGCCAGAAGCTGGCGAAGTATAATGAAAGAGGAACACGCGGGAACGACAACGACAGGTGGACGCCAGCAAAAGGGGAAGAGAGGGAGGGGAGTGGCTCCCCCTACAGAATAGACACCGTGCCAGCGACGAAGGTGTCAAAGGTGAAGGTCACCTGGCCCGTGCGCGCTCGGTCGTAGAAGGCAAAGACATTGCGCGTCTTGGACACAAAGATGGACAGCTCCACGTAGTCGTCGAAGCCGAGGCTGCCGCGCTTCTGGCGGTCGAACTTGCGCATGAGAGCCTGGAAGGTCTGCTCGGAAAGTTGGTAGCCGCTGCCCAGCAGCGCGGCGCGAATCTCGTTGCCATCCAGCCGCCCGCTGTTGTCGACATCGCGCTGGCGGAAGCCCTGCTGCATCGACGTGATGAACTTGTGCAGCTCCTCGAACTCGTTGAAGGAGATCTCGCCGTTCTTGTCCTTGTCAAACATGTTAAGCAGCTTCTCGGTGGTGGCGAGGCTGAAGCGGCCACCAGCGGTGGACAGGGCGGCGTTCAGCTCGGGGACGCTGATGCTGCCGCTGCCATCCGTGTCCACGGCGCGGAACCACTGAAGGAGCTCCGGGTTGGCATTGGACGGCATAGACGTCGGTGCGTACAAACCGGTCTGCGCCGCTGGCGCGCCGTACTGCGTCTGCGCGTACGTGCCAAGAGGGGCCTGCGGATAGCCGCCGTAGGGGGATGGGTACGACATGTGTGTTCTGCTGCTGCTGCTGTTCTTGCTGTCTTGTGCGAAGGGGAAAGGGGGCGGTGGGAAAATGGGGGGGGGGGGGGGCGGGGGGGCGGGGATGAGATCAGGTGCGAGGCTAACGTGACGGGAGAGCGCGAAGGGAGAAGGAAAGTGGTGGAGGAGGAGGGGAGAGGGGTTCGGGATAGAGAACGTTTCTCCCTCCTTCCCATGGTGAAGGGACACACACACACGCGCGCATCAGAGGCAGCGTTCCCAGAGGATCCTCGTGCCAGTATTGCATTCCCCGCAATAGGCACGCCACTTTCCTTTCATGTCCGCACGTCTTCTGCGTGTTTATGAGTGATGAGTGAGTGTTGATAGTGAACCGCCTGGTGCTGCGGGGTGAGGAGCTCGGACAAAGAAAAAGAGAGAGAGAGAGGCAGCAGACACATACGCTTTCCGACTGTACATCGATGACCGCGGTAAACGCATGCGTGCAACATACACAACATATGCACACTCACACAGCTGCAGCAGCAGAAGCGGAATGAGTGTGTGCTGGAAAGGGGAAAGATGCATCAGCGCAAGTGGGAGAAATCTTCAAAGTTCTCGTCGCCGTCATCGCTGTTCACCCGCGCCAGTTGCGGCTCGCCCGCTTCCCCGGCCCCGTCACCATCGTGGACGCGGAAGTCGGCGTCAATGTCGATGCACTGCTCAATCGCGAAGAGCAGGCGTTCCTTCATGACGGCAAGGGAGCTGTATTTGGGTAAGGAGAGATAGTAGAAGCACGTGGAGGCGTGCGGCAGGCGGGCGTCCGCCAGGGACAAGGCCGGCCCTGCGGTGCCGTTTCCATCGTCGCCGTTGCTGCTGCCCCCGCGCGTCTGCAGGGCCAGCGGCGAGAGCCGCAGCCCAGCGCCGGCACCACCACTACCACCACCACCACCACCGTCGCCATGCACGCGGCGCACCGTCTGCTGCCTCACAAATGACGCGCCAGAGCCGTCCGTGGGCGGCTGCGGGGCAAAGTTGGCTGCCACCGCACTGCTGCTGCTGTCCTCGCCAGTCTTGTCCGCGATGATTTTGAGCCGCATGCCGGCTGGCAGCCGCTCTCGCCCACTCACAAACCGCATGAACAAGGAGCGCTGGTGCCGCGTAAAGTCCTTGAGAGCCTGGCGCAGGTATAGCACGCGGGTATCGTCGGGGTCCAGGCCCTCGTAGCGCGCCGCGTCGAGGAGGGTGTCGGGGTCGTAGTCCTGCTGGCCGCAGACAATGGCCTCCAGCTCGTACCACGTGAGCGCGGACACCATGCAGAGAGGAATGACACGGTGAAAGCCCTCGCACAGGGCGGCGAGACGGGGCTGTGTGGAGAGGAAGAGCTTGTAGTGCATGGCGAGTGCCGCGTAGTCGCGTGCGGTGTGCGACTTCACAGGCGTGCTGCGACCGTCGTAGACAAGCTCGTGCAGTACGTTTGCGTCGTCCTGCGTGGTGAAGCCGTCCGGGCACAACTCCGCCAGCGCATCGTCCGCGTCCCTTGTTGCGAGGTGATCGTCGTCGACGGCGAAGCTGGCAATGTACTCGAGCGCGGTGAGGGAGGAGTGGTCTGTCCGAGCCAGGTCGTTGCTGTCGGGAAGATCGCCTACGAAGAGCTTCCACACCACGCTGGGTAGGTAGAGGGAGAGCAGCTCGCCACCACGCAGGCAGCCGCCAATGACGGAGCCGAGGAAGCGGTACATGTCGAGGAGAACGTGTGGCCCCGGCAGGGGGTTGATCACCAGAGCGTCACGGCGCTCCCCGACATCGGCGGTCTGGTTGGGACTGGGCATAAACAGAGGGAGAAAACCGTCCCCACTCATCAGCTCCGCGCACATCTGCGACAGGCTCTCGCGGTAGGGACCTCCCACGTCCTCGGCGCCCTCGCCAAGAAAGGTGACGACCCACAGCCGTTTCCGTGTGCAGAATCGCTGAGGATCCATTCCGGCAAGGAGGGAGAACACCTGCCCAAAGAGGCTGTCGTGCAGGCGCTGCGCAGGAGTCAGCACGGCGCTGTCACGCATCGCCGCGAGCGCGCGACGCCGGTTCACAATCAGCTTAGGCGGGGCCTTGGTGGGCTCCGTCTCTGGAGGGGCGTCGTGAAGAGGGCGGAGGCCCACGTAGGGGAGACAGAAATGCTTCAGGGAGAGGAGCGCGTCGGTGAGGGAGCCGGGCGACATGCCCATGGGCACCTGCTCCACATCACATGGAAGGCAAGTGCCCACGCTGATGAGCTGCAACCCCTCCGCGACAGCGGACAAGACGTGAAGTTGCTCCAGTGCGGCGCACAGCTGCGGGACGGAGAGGCCAAGTAAGGCGGCCGTGGCGACAGCGGCGGCGGGGTTGTTGCTGCTGCCGGTGGCCCACAGCGCCGCTGCTGCGTCGTCCGAGAGCAGCCCCTCGTGCGCGCTCCCGCCATCCACGCGAGGCGACGAATCCGATGCGGACCGGCTCTTTGCCGTGAGGGGTGAGTACAGGCAGTAGGCCGACATGCCGTGCGGATTCAGGTCTGTTGACTTGCTGATGTAGTGCAGCACCTTTTGGAGCATTTGCAGAGAGACAGGCGGTGGTGGTGGCGGCTGCTGCTGCGTGGAGACCGCCTGCTTCCTCGTGGCACCCATCGTTGTTGTCGAGATGCCAAGGAAATGCTCCACAAGGGCATCGCGGACGACGTCTGCCGCGCCGAGAGTGCGGTAGACAGCTCTGCCAGCGCTCTTGCGGGACTTGCTACTAGGTGGTGTGCGATCCCGAGACCGTGCCCGCTGCTGCTGCTGTTGCTGCTGGTGCTGCTGTTCCGCCTCCACTGGCTCCTCCTCGCCAGCGAGCAACTCGGGGGGCGGGTACCGCAAGTCGTCCCGGCTCCATAGAAACATCACAGCCACTTTTGGGTCCGCCGCGATGACGGGGGACAGCCCCGCCCCGTCGCTGGGGACGTTGACATGCTTGAAGAGCGCGCCGTCGCCGCCGCCGTTGCTGCTGCTGCTGCTGCCCCCGTGCAGCTCGCGCAAGGGATGGCCGTTGATGGAGAAGCGCATCGTCCCCGCGTCGCAGTCGAGGAGGCAGCCCACGACATCGCCGTCCTGCCAGGTGTGACGGCCGAGGCTAACTTGGCGTTTGCCATGCTTGGCGATCATGCGGCGGCCCTCGAGAACCCACGAGGCGTCGTCGTCGCCCAGAGCTCTCCCCGGCATGACGGTGACGCCGCCGTGGCGCGGCGCCACCGCGCCAGCGCTCCAGTCCCCGTCCACGTCGGCCATGGCCCAGCCCACCGTCACGGTGCCGCCCCCCTCTGCCGTCGCAGCGGCGGAGGCCTTGGTCCGGCGCACCATCACCTCATAGTACCACTTTCCCCGCCGCACCGCCACCGCACCGCGGACGAGCGTGGGGGTGTCTCTGGGCTGCAGCACGTTGGGCCCCGTGTGCTGCAGCAGCCCAGGGGCGAGGGAGAGGAAGGTGTCCACACGCCAGACGCCGCCGCTGCGTCCGGCGCAGTGCTCGCGAAGCCGGCGCTGCAGGATGGCGAAGCCCGTCCTGTCATGCAGGAACGTTGTCGACAGGCTTGGCTTCACGCACGCGGCGGGGGTGCCGGGCCTCACCGTGCCGCACGGCGTCATCTGCTCTATCCCTCGTGCATGGTCGATCCCTTGCGCCGCGCCGCATGCCTGGCCCCACTCCTCCGCTACAAGGAGCGACCACAGGTAGGTCACGTACGAGCAGCAGAGTTGCTGCGGGGAGGCAGGCAGCACGCCGAGTCGACGGTGCTGGACGAACGCGCTCGCGCCAAAGTTTACCTCGCAGACGCAGCCCGTCGTCAGCGTGACGGCGGGAAAGAAGACGACACGCTCCTTCTCGCCGGCCGCTGTAGTAGTGGCTGTGGTGGCCGGTGGCGCGATGTCGAAGGCGTGGTGCTGAACGCCCTTGTACACCAAGCGAACCTTGCCGTCCGTGATGTCCATGATGACGCCCACCGTCTCGCCACTCGCCAGCCGAGGGCACACGGGCAACTCGGAACGACAGCCCCGGTGCACGCGCGTGTTCTGCGCGCAGTCGAACCCCCAGGACTCGTCGTCCAGCCCCAGAGGATCGCCGGTCTCGCCGATGCGACTGCTACCGGTGACCAGGCCAATGATGAGGTCACGCGCCTGTGGGTTGTTTGCGGGCACCTCGGGCAGCGTCACTTCAAAGTAGAACCGGCCTCTGGTGAAGCCGACGGTACTGCGCGCCGTGACGCGGCCATGGTCGCACCGCACGAGCCACACGCCGCTGCCCGTCACTTGCACAATGCCAGCGGTGCCACCCACGCCACCACCACCACCACCACCGCTGATGCTCGCTCTGCCCACCTCACCGCCCCTTGACCGCAGAGACGCTGGCCAGAGCGGCTGCATCTCGATGGAGGGCAGCATATCGTCTGCGTCCTCCTCCGTGGGGAGGCCGAGGGAGTGCGTGCTTGCCCGGGCGGATGCGGCGCCGGTCGTGACAGCTGAAGCTGCAGCAGCAACGACATTTGCCGTGGGGGGCGGGGGCGGGGACGGACCGTCTACCTTCGCCTCTCGCGGTGCCGCCCCCACCGCCGACGCCGACGCTCGTCGTGGGTCTTGTGCAGGGGTAGTGGAGGCGCTGGTGAGGGACAGGCGCCGCAGGCCCGTTGCAGGCACTGAAGAGGCAGAGGAGGCTAGAGGGGCTGGTGCCACCACGACCGGTACCACGCGTGTGCACGCCTTCCACTGCCGCACGAAGCGGCTCCACCGCGCGCGCACCCGCTGCTGGTACGGTAGCCCGTGCCACGCCTCCTCCAGCCGGATGGCACTCGTGAGGAGCTCAAGAATGCCTTGCCGGTAGCACTGGTTCAAGCAGTAGGAGGAGGCAGGGTTGAGGTCGCCGTGCCTCACCCGGGCACAGTACCGCAGCAGATCCTGCGCGGCGGCGTTCACGTTGAAGAAGACAAAGGTCAACGGCGCCTGGTCAAACGGCATGATGCGCGGGAACCGCCGCCAGAGATCGAGGACGTGGGTGGTGACAGCCAGCGCGTGTGTACGAAGACCAAAGTCGTTGGGGAGCTGGAGGAGCTGCGCGAGACTGTCCAGGTCGCGTGCGCTGAGGAGCGCGGCCACCGCATTGCTCTCCTCTGTGGCGCTCTCGCTGCCAATCATGCCCGTTGTGAGGGCCTCTGCTATCGCCCCAAACATGGCACGCGCCACCGCGGGGCGGAGCGACCTCGTCCGCACGCCACACAGAGCCATCTGCGAAGACGGGGGGCCTGGCGGGGCACTCCCCAGCGGGCGGTTTAGCAGCGTCGGCTTCACATACGTCCAGGCTGACGCGCCGCTCTTGGTGATGTCGCCCACCAGCCACGCGCTGGGGTTGTCTGCCACCTTCTCCTCCGGCGTCCTCAGTCCGCTGTCCTTGAAAACGGCCATTGACTCGCAAACGCGGGACCGGTGGTCAAAGTACAGGTTGAAGCAACCGCCATTGAGCGAGGTCAACGGCATCGCCGGGGCGACAGTATCGGGTGGTGGAGTCCCCGTGGAAGGAAGCCCGGCGCCGCGATTGGCAGACGCCATCTCCACGGTGAAGTACTCGTGCTCCTCGGCAAGGAAGTCCAGAACGGCCTCCTTCGCCTCGCGAGCAAACGTGGTTAGTGGGGACTCCCTCCTGCTGCCTTGCATCGTCGCCCCGTCCCCCGCCACCGCCATACGGGCGAGGTACTTCATCAAGTACTGCATAAACGCTCTGAGGCAGCGCGCGCCGCGGGGGAAACCGCTGGGAGCGTCGCTGAACCGGAAGACGTTCCCCACCTGGCGAGCAAGGTGGCCGGCGTGCGCGTCAAACATGAGGAGGGGGTTGAAGGGAAATGCCTGCCTTGGGACGGTGACGTCCTTCGTGGTGGTGAGGGCACTCTCGCTGTACCAGTACTGCTGGCGCGCCTTCTGGGACAGCTTGTAGTCCACGCTGAGGCACCGCTCCATCGCGGTCGCCATCACCATGCGCACGAGGCGAGCCACGAGAGTCCAGAGGATCTCGCTGCCCACCCGATCCGCCGTGTCCTTGTCCAGCGCGGCGAGGAAGGCGCCGACCTCTGCGCGCGGCATCGTGGACGGGGGGCAGCCGTGGCCGGCTCCCGGGGTGTCGTGTGCCACACCGGTGTTGATCCGCGACGAGGGAACCGCCGCGTCTGGTGGGCAGGGGAGGTTCCACGCCAGCCACCGCACCTGGCCGTCCAGCTCGCCGGTGAAGGCGCCGTCCGCGGAGCGGGTAACGCCGCCGGTGCCTTCCGAGAAGGTGAGGTGACACGAACCGTCACGGACCTCATCGGTTGGCGCCGGCTCTTCCCCGTCGCCACCACGGTTGGTGAGGGATGAAGCGGCCTGCTGTGCTGCTGCTGCTGCTGCCGCTGCAGCACTCTGCATGGTCATGGCGAAGACAAAAACAAAGACGTGATCCTCGTGATTTATCGCGGGGGACGCTTCGCTGGGGCGTGACTGCCGCGGACCCGGCGGTGGGGAGTGATGCGAGCCAATGATGAGCCGATCCACAGCACCCGAACTCGCCATGGCCTCGGCGTTGGCGTCGAAAGGGGTGGAGAGGACCTTGGCGATGTCCGCGGCAACAGCGGAGGGCAGGGGGAGAGCGACGGACTGATCAGCCTTGGCAAAGACGACGCCCTTGTCGTCCAGCGTGACGACGAGTTTCATCTTGCCCGCCCGTCTCCAGTCGGATGGCTCAAAAGGAAGGCAGCACGTCCACGTCGGAGTCGCCGAGGATGCCGGGTGCTCACGTGGGAAGCTGACCCGGCACACAAACTGGGAAGCCTCCGCGTACACGTGGAGGAGTCGGAATGGGCCGGAGCAGCAGCTTGAATGGGGGTGCGTCTTTGCGGCGGTGCCAGCCGCACCGCCTGGCATCGGCAGCTGCACATAAAGCGAGAAAAAGGAGAAGTGGAGGGACTGCCGCGCGGAGACAGCGTCGTCGCCGGGGAAGGAGGGCGGGATGACGTAGGGCTCCCCGAGGGGGTGCAGCGTGTGGGAGCAGAACTGCACCTCCATCGCGAGGGTGATGCCGCCGTCCCACAGTGGCAGTGATGTGGGGAGCACGCTCTCGCGCTGCATCCCGTGCGGTCGTGGGCACCCGCTGCGGACCGTGGGCAGGATGGTGACGGCTGCCGGCGCCACTGCTTCCTTTTCTGCTGGTGGTGTGGCGCCGAGCGTGGTGTTCGTGGCGCTGAGGCTGCCGCAAAAGCAGAGCACCGTCCGTGGGGAGTACGGGCGCCTTGTTGGAGGGAAGGGCGGCGGGTGCAGGCGCAGGGACGGGTCGGCCGTGGCCGCGGCACCGCCTGTTGTTGCTGTTGTTGCTGCTGCTGCTGCTGTTATGGTGCTGCGCGCCGGGGGAAGCAGATTGGGCAGTCCCCAACGCGACAGCAGTCCCTCCAGCGAGGTCGGATCTCTGGTGGTGGTGCCGCCCTCCACGAGCCTGGCACGCCCGCCACCAGCGGGGGGACCCGCACCGACACTGTTAGGGCCGTGGTGGTGACCCAACGACCCTGTGGTGATCGTGGTGGTGGATGGGGCAGTGGCGTTCCGCAGGGGCGAGGAGGGCGGGGGGTGCGTCGCGGATGGCAGTAGGACGCTCGCTATTCCGTGCGCGTCGCCCCACAGAGTCCCGGCAACGTCCATCGACGCGGGGTTCGCTGGGTTGCGGTCGCTGACGTGTCCGTTCCTGCTGGCGCGTTCTGCCGGGATCGTGTCAGCAGCAGTGGCGAGGCCGCCCAGGGCTTGGTACGGACCTGGTGACGGGCTTGTGGTGTCCGAGCCGCGACCATCGCTCCCGCCGCCACCGCCATGCGACGCTGCTCCTGTTGTTGTTGCTGCTGTTGTGGTGGAGGGCAGCAGCTGTGCTTTGCGCGCAGCGTCCGTCGCCCCGTCGCCTCGCCATCCGTCCTCCCTCTCCTGCACCGACGCCGACGCTGCGGCGGCCGCGGCCGCGGCACGCAGGGCGAGTGTGTCGCACGCGTCACTGAGGGCCACCGCGGCGAACTCCTTTAGAAAGACGAGAGGGAGGGGGTGGTGCACGACGGCGCGGTTGGCAAAGCGAGAGATGTCGAGTAACGCCTCGGAGCTCAACAGGGATTCGCAGGAAGACGGGCTGTCCCGCACGAGGTTGAAGGCAAGGTGCGTGAAGTTCGCCACCGCCGCCACCTCCACGTTGTGCATCGCCCGTACATCGTCGTCTGACAAGTGCCGCAAGAAGTGATGGACCGCGGGGACGACGTAGTTCGCGGAGAGCAGTCTGTAGGGTGGCACCGCGTAGCCAACGGTGTCTGCGAGAGGGGGCAGGAAGACCGTGTCCCGGGAAACACGGACCTCGCCTTGTGATAGCAGCAGAGGTTCCACAATGGTCGTCGCGCTGGCCGCGCCGCCTTCGCCTCGCAGGCCGCTGCCGCGGTTCGCCCCGCGAGCAGCAGCAGCAGCTGCAGTAGTGCCGACGAAACTGTCCTCCCCCATCTCCTCGTGCTCCATAGCCGGGGTGATGGTCGTGGAGGTAGGGAGCAGAGCGACCTCGTCAGCCGCGAGGCGTGCGCTTTCAAAGGCCGTCGCCGCATAGCCATTCGTGGCGCTGCTCTCCACGGGTGTCGGCGCGGGTGGCACGTCGACGAGGTACCCATCCTGCGCATGGCAGCTCCCGCTCACGTGTCGGTGCGCCGCGCGGAAGCGCACACGTGCGCCGGCGTGGGGGACGAAGAGCGTGCACCCGCCCAGCACGGTGGACCACGCGTACGCCTTGAAGGCGAACATGGCCCGCTCCTCCACGGCCTTCTCGCTGGGTGGTGCGGTGCCTGCCCCGCGTGCGGTCCGAGCAATGTCGGCCTGAAACTGTGTGACAAGGCCTTGCAGCTCGTCCGCCCATCGGGGGCTGCTGCACAGGAGCTCGCGCACCGCTACGATCGCGGCGCGGGAGATATCATTCAGTCCGCTTGCCTGGAGGGAATCGACCACCATCGCAAACAGCGCACCGACCGTGGCGCCGACCTTGGTGTCCGCGTCCCACGTGCAGTACTGCTTGCATATATCGGAGATGTCCGGTATCGCGAACGCGTTATTGGCCGTCCCCGGTCGGCAGTGCGACAGCATCAACGGGATCAGCCGCAGGTACGCGGCGGCGCGGCTGATGCGCTGGATCGGCTTGGCTACACCTGACGACACCGCCGCCTCGTCGTTGGCACTCTCGTCCTTATCGTCGTCGTCGTCGTGGACGACACCGGTTCTCCTTCGGTGGCTGCGGGTGGCGGCACCGCTCGGGCCGCCGCCGCCGCCGCGCGTGTCCACACGGAGGGTGCCCAGCATACTCGGCATGACACGCTCCACGGGCAAGATGAGCACGTCGTTGGCAACGACGCAGTACACGGTCTTGGCGCACTCGCTCACCGTCCGATCCAGCCGGCCGTGGAACGCCACCTTGGGGTCCAGGGCCCTGAACACGGTGGCGAGCAGACTGCAAAGAGCCTGCACTTGGTCTCGAAAGCAAGACGAAGGGACCACCTCGCTGTCCGTACGCTTCGTGGAGAGCTGGTGGCAGAGCCGCAGCTCCCTCTCAATCACCTCCACCAGGTTCTCGAGAAAGTTGCTTGCCGCCTGCCGGGCCGTGAACGTCAAGCGAGGACCTTCCCCGTTGGCGTCAGAGGAGAGCATCGACGCACACTGCAGACCCAGCTGTTTGAGGCAGTCCAGGGTGACGCGCTTGGAGAACTCGTACATGGTGGGGGTCACGTTAAGGTCTGCCACCTCCTCCGCAGCCCCAGCGCCGGTGAGGGGAAGTCTGGTGTCGTCTGTTGCCAATGGCGACGACGGGGCCACGCCGTCTGCGGTGGCTCCCGCTCCTGCCCCCGCCCCGCGTGTCCCGGCGAGGCGGCGCTGGTACGCCAGCACCTTGGCGCGGTGCTCGTCCTCCATGGTGGAGGGCACACGCAGGACCAGCAGGGAGGACGACGTTCCGTCCGTGGGGCGGCTTCGGCGAACGGGGCGGAAGAGCGTGCAGTGGGCAGTGAACAGGCTCTTGACGAGGCGGAGGCGGAGCAGCACGGTGAGGTCGCGTGGCATCCAGGTGCGGCGGAGGAACGCGCAGAGGTAGGGGAGGCGGTTGGCGGCCTCGCCGTAATCGCGGATGACGTCGCCGTCCTCCCCCTCCTCCTTGTGCGACTCCGGGACATGTTGCACACGCTGGTACACCATGAGCCACTCCAGCATCGCGCGCATGGCCACCCGGAGCCCGTTGCGCGTGGCCTCTGTGCATCCATTGATGCCCAGCTCAAAGTGCGATGCCTTGGGGAGGCGGCGGCTCCGCAGTGTCTCTGGGCCGTCCGCTACCGCGCCGTCGGAGGCGGCGGCGGGCGATGCCCATCCCGTGGCGTCGGCCTCCTCCGTCGTGCTCAGCAGCTGCGCCACGCTCTCCGTGCAGGACGGCTCGTCTCGCATGAGCTTTAGCAGCTGCTCCAGTCCTTGCAGGCGCACCGCGGCAAGGTGCTCGCGAGATGCAAAAACCCGCAGGAGAGCGTCGCTGGTCAACGAGGTGGACTGCACGCAGCGTGACACCAAAGTAATGGCGTGGGCGAGGTCGAGCTCGTGGTTCAGCAGTACATTCACATGCCGCGTCCGCAGCGCGCAGCGCACCGACACGATGGCCCCCTGCCACCGTTCGCGCGCGGAAAGTCTCCGCAGTGGCGTCGACGATGGTGTCGCCGTTGTTGTTGTCGTGGTGCGGCGACTCGCGGAGGGGAAGCAGGGGAAGGCCTCCTCACTCTCCACACTCAGGCACGCGCGCTGACTTGCCGCACAGAGCAGGATGCAGCAGCGGAGGTTCATGTCCCTCAGCACCTCCCCAAACTCCTCCGTGCTGCCCCGCTGCGCGCGCCGCTCAAGCAAGGCGTTGCGAAGGGAGACGAGTCGCCGCAGCGTCGTGGGCATCGCTTGGGCAAAGTGGTGGTGTGGCTCGCTGCTGAGGTACAGACACGTCGCCGCTGCCAGAGAGATGGTCTCCGCAACGCTCGCCGTCACGCGCATGCCGAGAGGGTCCAGCTTCTTCTGCACCTCCATCCACTTTTGCTTCTCCGTCGCGGTGAGCAGTCCAAGCACCGCCGCACGCCTCGCTTGGTGCGTCGTCGTGCTCGTCCCTCCCCGTGGCAGCGCCGGCCCCGACTGCCCATCCGCGGCTGCGGCAGCGGAAATGGCCTTGAGCAAGGAAAGGTCGACGCCGCCGGCGAGGAGGTCGCTGTCAGCCACACCCTCAGCCTCCGCGCTATCGGCGCCGGGGCCGCTCACTCCGGTCCCTGTGTCCTGTGCCGTGTGGACGGGCGAGTGCACATCGCTCTGCAGCGCGCCGTCGACGGTGCGGGAGACCCCCGCGAGCCACACGCTGTCGCCGCCTGCCGCGGCCGGTGGGGCCACCATCGACGCACGGGACATCCGCGTGGCCACCCACGAGGCGGAGAGCAGGACAGCGTCGAAGAGCACCGCCAGCAGAGAGTTCCTCCGTGCGGCTGTCGCCACCACGCCTGCCGCGGTGCCGCTGGCGTGTTTGTCTCCTGGTTTCTGCGGTTTCTCAGAGGCTCCTTCTTCGTCGTCCCTCGCCCGCCCAGCAGCCGGCGTGCCGCGAAGAGCGCCGCGTGTGGCGTCGCATATGGGCAGGAGTGCCTCCAGTTCCCGCAGGAACCACGGCGCATCCTCAATGGACATGACCAGCGGGATGGACGTGATGGCGGTGTGAAGGGGGACGGCGAGGAAGGAGTTCGCGATGGCTGCCATGTCACCCGCTGCGTCGGCGCTCACGCCCGACAGCCCGTTGCGCAGGACCGCGCCAAGGCCCTCGCGCGCAGCCTTGAAGACGACGCCGTAGTACGCCCTGACGCACGGGCGGTGCTCGGCGCACGGCCGAGGCACGGCAAACACATTGTGCACCTTCTGGGAGGTGGCCGCCGAGTGCATGAGGTGCTCCGCTGGGAGGCCCTGGCAGGCGCTCAGGAGGAGAAGCTGTAGGGAGCTGATCGCGTCCGACAACGAGGTCGGCCGCACCCCGCACACGCGTGTGGGGCGGTGGGGTGGCTTGATCGGCGCGGGGCGGTGCTGCCCAGGACCTGGCACGGCTCCCTGCACGCCATCCACCGGCGAGGCCTTGCCGTGCGTCGTCGTCTGCGGCGCTCGACCATGGTCGCCAAAGTGTCCGCGGAGCTGGGCAACGGACTCCTCAATGAGAACTCGCAAGGTGTAGCGCGTCTCCCGCAAGGGATCGGACCGCTCGTCGCGGTGCCCGCCCCTAGGACCCTGGATGGGCTTCTCCTCGCGCCGCCGCCGCTCCGAGTCCGCGCCGTCGAGCAACGCAGCGCACTCGCCGTCCTCGTCGGCAATGGTGAGGACGTTGACCGCCCCTTCGTTGTCGTGGGTGGGTTGTTGCGGCGGTAGTGGATGCCGCACAGTGACGCTGAGTGACGAGGGCCCGTCTGCGGCCTCCTCGGAACTGAGGAGCGGGGCCGTGGCGAGGACGGTGGAGAGGCTCTCCACTATGCCGTCCACGAGGGCGTCCAGCGCCGGTACGCGGTCCGTCGCTGCCGCCGCCGGTGTGCTGTTGCCGTGTGCCGGCAAGGATGCCGCGTCTAGCACCTCCCGCAGCAGCTTCGCCCGGTCCCGGACTTGAGGAACAAAGAGGTCCATGCCTTCAACGATAACGGTGCGTGCGAGGGTGCCCAGGTTGAGTGGCAGCGTTTTGCCAGCCTCGTTGAGGACATCGCCCAGCAAGCCCACCAGCGTACCCGCGCCACCACCACCACCAGACGAGGAGGACGAGGCCGCGGTGACCTCCCCCTCCCGTGGGACGGCCGCTCCTGCTTTCTCGGCACTGGTGCTCTGCTGCTGCTGGTGCTGGTGCTGGTGTTGCTGCCCAACAGTCGGCAGGAGCGTGTGGCTCGAGCTGAGCGGAGAGTTGGAGCTGCTGTTGCTGCTGCGGCGGCGTGACGAGAAGACGGAGAGCTCCCGAAGCAGCCGGTTCACGTCCTCGGTGCTGCTGGGGCCATCGCCAAAGACGTTGAGGCCGATGGAGGCGGGGTGGAGCCCAAAGGCGCGGGTGCGCCGGATGAGGCGGAGCAGAATCCGCAGGGTGCAGGCAATGACCTCCCGGGACGCCGGCGAGCTGAGTGTCACGACGCGCCGCGCGCTGGGGCCCTTGACAACGCGAAAGTGCTCCTGCAACGTTGCCTGCACCTCGGCGGAACAGCGGCGGCCCACGTCGTCCGCGAGGGGGGAAAAGAGTTGTGCCATCTCCTGTGCCGGCTCCTCGGCGGCGTATTGGCTAAGCAGCTGGAGAAGCCATGTCGAGAGGCCTCCATAACTGAGCTTCGCGGAGGATGATGTGCCGGCGGTGGTGGCGGTGGCGGTTCCCGCGGATGGGGAAGAGAAGGAGGGGAAGGCACTTGTAGTGGCTGCCGCGTCGCCAGGACAGAGTGGCGGCAGGTCGGGGTTGGCGCTGCTGCTGCTGCTGCCGGTGCCAAGTGCTGCCGTTGCTGGTGCACCAGCAATGGACAAGACAGGGCTGCCGCTGGCCGACGCGTTGGGCAGACCGGCCGCCCCGAGGCCGGACGCGTTCTCCCGCTCCAGCGGCACATGGGCGAGGCAGATCACCCTCTCCTCGCTTGCCGTTCCACCGCTCAGGGCGTCAGACGCCGAAGTCGCCGTGACGGACTCCGCGTCGAGATCGAAGAGCTCGTAGATGCGTCCGCCGGTGGTGTCGAGGCCCATGTGCCCCTGCGCTGGGCTCTTTGCCGTCAGGTAGAAGAAGGCGGAGGAGGCGGCGCCACTCTGGAGGTCAAAGAAGACGAGCACACGGCCCGAGGGGAGTGCGTACGGCGCTGCGTCGGTCACCTGTGTGGCGAGAACGAGCTGCCCTTGGCAACAGAAGCAGCGGGAGAGGCTGAGATCAGCCCACTCGTGAATGGCGCTCCGAGGAGGAACGATCTCACCGTGCGACGGCGAGGAGGAGGAAGAGGGGGAGGGGCCCATTGTCCTGCTGCTGTCGTCGTCGGCACCCGCGGATGGTCCCGCTGCCGCCGCCTGCGACGACGCGCCTGCGCCGCCGTCTGGGGACAGGTGGTTCACGCCACCGGTCCCAAAGGACCGCCATGGGTGGTTGTCGCACGCGACGTGCGCGAACGTGCCGCTGCAGACGGCGTGGCGGCTTCGCGTGGACGCGACGTAGTTGAACACCACGTTGCCGCTGTACTCGTTGAAGAGCATCTGACACGCCAGCCCAGGCTCGTCGCCGGCGAGCATGCGCTTGCAATCGCGCGCGACCTCGCGCGCCGACCTCCCCAGCATCCAGACCCGCAGACCGGCCAGGAGGCAGGTGCAGTTGTTGCACGCCGTCCACCGCTGCTTTGGGGCGTCGAGGGAGACGTGGGGGCCCTGTCTGTTGCATGCAACCTCCTCGCCGTCAAAGAAGAGGTGCCAGCGGCCGTCAAACACGAGAGCAATGTGGAAGAAGCGCGTCTCTGCCGTTGGCGGCAGCGGCGCCGACACCACGCAGGACCCGCGGGCGTCGTGCCGGTAGCCTCCGCGCACGCAGTGGGCCCCCTCCAGGCGCGTCGTCTCCAGGAACACCTCGCCGGTCGTGCCCTTGTCGCCGTGCTGATACAGCGTCGTGGCGTCCTCCTTGTCCAGTAGCGTCAGCCACATCTCGACCGTCACGTGCCCCGCCGGCAGCTGCAGGTAGGCGTCGGGAAGGCCCAGGTCCACCACGCAGGGCTTTCGCAAGGCCAGGCAGTGCGCCAGACTAAAGTCTACGGACGGGCTCGGCGCCTTCAGTGTGATCGTCCACAGCGGGCGTGGGAAGGTGGGGAGGAGAAAGCCCTGCGCTTGGACGCCGGCGGCCTTGCCACGCGTCACGGCGCGGGCGATGCTGCCGGCCGCGCTGAGCACCGCCGAGGACGTGACCGACGCCGCAGCCGCGCCGTTCGCGACGTGCACCGCTGGCTGGTCGTGGCACTCGTACACCAGGAGGATCTGATCCTCTGGACCGGAGGTGAGCTGCGCGTTGGCCCTCACCTCCCTCGGCCAGGAGGTCCCCATCTCGCTGAGCGCGAAGGTGCGGTGAAGCTCGAGCGTGGTGGTGTACACAACCACGGCGACGCCCTCGGCGCACATGCGGTCGGTAAGGAGGAGGACGTGCGTCATGGTGACGGCCATGCTCGACTTGGTGGCGCCGGTGCAACAGGTGTCGGGCTTGCGGGTGTGCTGCGCCTGCCTGTACCGGCCGGGCTGCTCCACCCAGCGGCTGAGACCGTCCGCGGAGTGCACATAAATGCTACAGGATCCCTCGCTGTCCCCGCCATAGGCCACGGCGAGGACCTGCGTCTTGACCGATGCGGGGCTGATGGCAGTGGGGAGGAAGTGGTCGATGTCCTCGCAGGCAATCCTGAGCCCCTTCCCTACGTCTGGCAGCTCCCTCCGCGGACGTAGCGCGTTCCCGTTGCGCCGTAGCCACTCCTCAAAGGGCCGCGAGACCACACCGTGCGGGCAGCGGAGGAGTGCCCGGCACGCCCGCAGCACCTCGTGCACGACCCCGCGCTGCAGGGCCAACAGTGTGGCCAGCTCCATCAGGGCACCGCACAACGGCGTGGGGGGCGTCGCCGGGGACGCGGCCGCTGGTGCTGGTGCTGATGCTTGCGGTGATGGCGCCGCCGTAGGAGTAGCAGTAGTGGTGGTGGCTCCCAGTGAGGACGCTTCCACGATGGAGAAGATGTTGCCCACGGCCAGCTGCACGACTTCTGGCGAGAGACTGCCGCCCGCACCCCATGCCCCGCCAGCTCCCAAGGACGAGTTTGTCTCTGCCAGTGAGAACAGCGGCAGCGAGAGGAGGTAGTCTGTTAGGCTTTGAACGAGTGGCAGCGCCATGGGGCTCCCTCCTGTGCCGGCGACCTTGGCGAACATGTGGATGACGATGACGGCACCGCAGTTCAGGGTGGCATCGTACAAGGCACCCGCCCCCGCCGCCGGAGACGCGCTCCCTCGCGAGTTGCCGTGCAGGGACTCGTAGAATCGCTTGCGCAGGTACTCTGCCGTCACCGTGGGCGATAGGAATGCGCTCCGTGACAGGGGCGACACCCCCGTGTAGCGGCGCACCGTCGCCAGCGCGTTCAGCAGCACGGTCAGCCGCGCCGTGAAGGCCTCGAGCGAGGCGTACGGCAGGTTCTTGGCGGTGGCGAGGCGCCGTCTGCTGCGGCGCGTCACCGACGCCGCCTCGCTGCGGGGTACGACCTCCGCCACTCCCGCCGCGTCGTCGTCGTCCTCGCTGTTGCTGTTGCTGCTGCTGTTACTCTCCTCCCCGGAGCTGCCATGAACGTACCCGTCCTCTGCGGGGAGGGAGTCAAGGCACTCGCTTGGGTCGGTGCTGCCGTCGTCGGC
>JASAOB010002846.1:7282-62923 GCA_030849825.1 Herpetomonas tarakana
TAGGGGGGGGGGGGGGTGAGAACGAGAGCCGGTGTGTGAGAGAGCTGCGTGTGGCTGTTCCATCCTGTTTACCAGGAAGACACCCCCAGACAGCCCTCTGCTAGCCACGCTCCTAGGGAGTCCCCCACCCCCACCCCATCCCACCCTCTCTCCTGGTGCGCTCTCCCTTGATTGCCTTAGAGCCTTGTGGTTTATACTGGAGAGGAAGGCTCACTCGCTTTGCTCTTTCCCGTTGTCGGCTTAATCACTCCAGGGGAAGTCCTTGGCCTCAGGGTCCGCCACGACCATCTTGCGCGCGTTGGTCGTGACCACCTTGCCGGTGTCCGCCTCGATGCCGACGAGGCCGGGAATGCTCTCGATCTGGCAGCCCTTGGTGAGGTGCTCCATGCCCTTCTTGTCCTCGAACGGCAGGGCAAGCCACGGCATCTTCTCGTAGTATCCCTCAAAGCCCTCCTTCTCCTCGTCCCAGGAGATGAGGACGATCTCGAAGTTGTGCTTCTCGTGGAAGTTGTTGTAGAACTCGATGAGCTGTGGGGTGAAGCCGCGGCACGGGGGGCACCAGCTGGCAGAGAAGTAGAAGAAGACCAACTTGCCGGCCAGCTCGGACAGCTCCACCTCCTTGCCACTCTTGGACAGAAGCTTGGAGCTGTTGGGGAAGAAGTTGGGCAGGGCGGACATGGTCGTGATATGTCAATATAGTGTGTCTCTTTTCTTGCTTTACGAAGCTGTCGTGTCTGTGTACTGAGTGGGATTAATCGTAATAGTAGTGTCGCTTCTTAATATCTAGAGTGAGGAGTTGCGGAGGAGGAATGAAGTGTCGAGGCTACAAAGGGTGCAGAGTTTCGTAGCGCGAGATGCCTCCGTGCGTTCGCAGGCGGACTGCAACCCTTCCCCGTCCCCCGCCCCACCCCTCCCTCTCATTCGCTTTTGCCGGTTGACCAGCTGTGAGTGGCCGTGGGTGGGGGAAGGAGTGGAGAGAGAGAGGGCCTCCAAAACTCGCAAGCACACACACACACACATATAGTAAGAGAGAAAGTGAGAGACAGAGCAAGAGAAGAGTAATACGGGAGCTATGAAAAGGTGAAGGAGAGAATCAGCAACCGGAAGAGAGAGAACGCAAAAAGCGAGGAGTGTGGAATGTGGAATGTGCGAAATAGAAGGTGCCCGGGAGCAGCCACGACTCGCGCCGAGACCTCTTCCTTTGCATCCCACACACACAGACACGTCCACAGATATATGCACACACACGCCAACAAGTTGGGGGTGTATGGCTACGCAATATGAGGTGGAGGAAGACTGTGGGGCGGTGAGAGGTCGGTTCTCAACGGCCCTCTGCTCCTTCCCCATTTCTCGTTGTGATACGTGGGGATACCCCCGCTGCCACAGCACACATGACTCCTCACCAGATCCCTCACGACGGGGTGTCCGTCATTCGGTCTTCTTCTTTTACTGCTTGGCCTGGGGCTGGTCTGGCCAAGGGAAGTGGACTCCTTCGGGGTCCTTGACCACCATGTTGCGCGCGTTGGTCGTGACAATCTTGCCGGTTTCTCCCTCCACCCCAATCAACGTGGGGATCGACTGGACGTTGAAGCCCTGTGTCAGGTACTCCATGCCCTTCTTGTCCTCGAACGGCAGGGCAAGCCACGGCATCTTCTTGTAGTATCCCTCAAAGCCCTCCTTCTCCTCGTCCCAGGAAACGAAGACGATCTCGAAGTTGTGCTTCTCGTGGAACTTGTTGTAGAACTCGATGAGCTGCGGGGTGAAGCCGCGGCACGGGGGGCACCAGCTGGCAGAGAAGTAGAAGAAGACCAACTTGTTCTTGATGTTCGCCGCCTGCATCGTCTCCTGCTGGCGAAGGAGGTTGCCGCCGTAGCGAAGATACTTGGCGAGCCCTGACATCAGCTTATGCTTGTTTACTTACTCTTCAAGAATACGTGTGGAGAGAGTGAATCGAGAAATGAACTTTCCAAAGTCGTTTCGGAGATATGGTGTAATATGGTGTGTAATATGAAGAAACTGTTGCTATTTCGGAAGTCCCGTAACAGTTACTTGCTATGTGTGTGTGTGTTGTCGGATGTCGTTGCGCTATCGTTGTTCCTTGTCCGTTCGCTTTCGTGTCCTTTTGTATAAGCAAAACATGGGAGAAGGGGGGGGGAAGAGGGAGGGAGAGCACAAAAGAGTTCCAACCTTCCCACCACTACCAGCGATAACAGACGGAAGAGCATGGGTTCGCAGCACACACACACACACACACACACACACACACACACATGCAGGAGTAGAGGATATGAAGGGGGGAGGGGGGGGGATAGGTGAAGCATAATGGGAGGAAGGATGGGCCAGGGAGGAAACCGAAGGAAGTGAAGCGGAGATGCGAGAATAGATAGAAGAAGAGATGAAGCATGTGGCTGGGCATTTGGGAAGTTGGGGGAGGGGAGGAGGTGAGGAGGTGAGGGGCAACCGAACGGAGGAGGCGTTTGGTTGCCCCTCCTCCCCATACCCCCCTCCCTACCCCCTGCACCTTACCGGATCCTCTTAAGCAAAACGGTGGCCAACGCCAATACAAGCACGTAGAAAAGGATCACCATCAGTACATCACGACACCATCGTGGCTCCTCCTCGGCCGCTGTTGCCGTGACAACGACCACGCCCGCCTCCTCTGTCCCACGCCACGGTTCCTTCACGGGAAGCCCCGAGAAGGAGGAGGAGGAGGACAGGGGCAACGAGGGAGAGAGCGTCGACGCGCGCTTCTCACCACCACCGCTGATGTCGTGGCTGCTGTCGGTGCGGTTCCGTTCGTCCACGCTGCACGCGCCACCGGCTACTGATCCCGTCAAAGGCGGCAGCACCACTGCTGCTGGCGTGTCAGACAATGAGAGCGTGGTCGTCAGCTCTCGTTGCGGCGCCGGGCACACCGTCGCCTCTGCGGCCAGTGTGGCAGCAAGTCCGCCCTCATGGCAGCAGGCCGTTCCCATTCCTGTCCGCTCTCCCCCATGCTGCCTCGAATACGGCCACGGGAAGCGGCTGCCCTCCGGGTCCAGCGTCTCCACCATCTCCCTGGCGACATCGGTCACCACAATGCCCGTCTCTGCTTCCACAAGAAAGAGGTGAGGGATGAACCTGAGGTTGAACCGCATGGAGAGCCACTGGTTCTCCTTCTGGTCCTCGAAAGGGACGGCCAACCACGGCATCGTACCGTAGTACTCCTCGAACTCGCTCTTCTTAGCGTCGCGCGTCACGAGGACCACGTCAAAGTCCATCTCTGCGTGGTGTTTGTTGTAGAACTCCACAAGGCATGGCGTGAAGGCTCTGCACGGCGGGCACCAGCTGGCAGAGAAGTAGAAGAAGACGTACTTGTTCTTGATGTCCGATGGCAGGATGGTGGGGTCGGCCCCTTTCCTTATCAAGGGACTGTTGCCTGGGAAGTACTGTGCAAGGGCCGCCATAGGCACAGCCACCCCTACGAAGAGAAGGGGTGGGAGTGCGGTGATGGGAATGGCGTCGCTTACGTGTGTGCTAGTTCACTCCTGGTGCTGCTGGGGGGGGGGGGGGCAGATAGAGGAGGAATGAGGAACAAATGCAAGAAACCACACACACACACACACGCACGCAGGGTGAGGGGGCTGAGGTGCTATTCTTCTTTCATCCCCCCTCCCACATATTGCTTCGTCTCTGTCCGTCAGCAGTGCTATCCCGACATGTCACAAGGAGAACCGCTTTTGCTATCTCTCAGCTACGTTTCTTCCATGTGGGCTGCAACGCAGTGCATTGGCGCAGGTGTGTGGGGGACAAGGAAGGGCAAAACGGTAACATGGTCGAAACATGAGAGAAGAAGAAGAGGCGAAGAAACTGTACACAAACGCCCTTGCCACGAGGAAGCAGTAGCAGTGAGCGCGGGGGGGGGGGGGGCGGGAGAGTGAGAAAGAAGACGAAAGGGCAAAGCCGGTAGCCCACTGTAGGAAGCACACAACTCAGAAGCTCCCCCCACAGAGGCGGAAAGCGAGGGAGGGCGAGGGAGGCACATGCTTTCATTCCCTCTCACACACACTTTCCCTCCCCCCATTCAATCATGGAAGGAAGAAGTAGTAGTAGAAGTAGTACATGACGGCACCCAGCAGCGCCACCACGAGTAACACCCGCCCCCACCACGGCATATCGCCGTTGCGTCTCCGGGCCAACTCCTCATCGGCGAAGCGCCACGGGAAGTGCTCGGCGTGCTCGTCGCGGTAGACCATCGTCTTGCCCTCCTTCGTGATGACGCAGCCTGTGCTGGCCGACACGACTACCAGCCTGGGAATAGCGCTGACACGGAAGCGGCGCGCCAGGGAGCGGGCCACTTTTGTCTCCTGGAAAGGAAGGGCTAGCCAGTTTCCCATGCCGTTGGCGATGGGAGTGCGGTCCAGCCCACGCCTCACCTTCCCCGTCGAGCTGAGCAGAGGATCCTTGTCCGAGTTCACGAGGCCACCCCCCGCAATGCCGCCCACGCCGCCCACGCCGTTGCTGACCCGTGAGGGCACGTTCGCGTCCTTCTTGCGGATAATGTAGTTGGAGCTCCGATTTTGGAAAAAGTCCATCATGCGACTCTCCTTGCGGTCGGAGCTGACGAAAAGCACCTCAAAGCTGTGCGCCTCGCTGTGGTCCTTGTAGAAGTCCGCGAGGATGGGGGTGAAGCGTTGGCAGGGCGGGCACCAGTGCGCGGAGAAGTAGATGAGCACATACTTCTTCCCGTGGAACGCCTCCGAGGCGGACACCAGGGAGCCATCCTGGCGAAGGAGGTTGAGCTCGGCGAACTCGGAAAGGAACGGTCGCTCCTGCTGCTGAAACATGGTACTTCGCGCAAGACACACAATGGTAGTGGTAGTAGCGGTGGCTCGCGTGTATGGCAGCTGCGCGGCGGCTTGTGTGAGTATTCTTCTCTCTTGAGAAGGGGTGGGGAGGAGAAGAAGAAGTGAGGCCAAAAGAGGAGAAAGAAGAGATGATGGAAATGTGTACTGGCGCGTTGTGGATGTGTGTGCCTACCGTGACACACAGAGGCGTGTGGGGTACTCGTTCTGGTGGTGAAGGCTGCTCTCGCTTCCCAGCCCCAAGGAACGAAAGGCAAAAGGTGAGAGGAAGTAGAAGAAGGAAATGAGAAGTGGCTCTGGCAGACAAGACGCGAAAGCAGGCCACCCTCCCTTTACATGCCATAGGGGTGATGCCCTCTCGTACTGCTTTTCACACTCTCCCTCTTCTTCCGCTGGTTGTCCTTCGGCAAGGGGAAAAAGAGCAACAGAATGTGTATCTGGGCGTCGCCTGGCAGCCAAGTGCCGTCCCATGGTAGCCGCTGCTACGAAGGGGACGGCTGCTTCGCCGCTGCGAGCCTCGTCCTCGCCGCCTGCTTCCGTGCCTGGTTGTTGGCCAGCAGCCCCGGTACCCCCACCTTCACCAGAAAGTATGACACGACCGACAGGAGAAGGATAGCAAAGACGAGGAAGGTGCGCCTGCCGGCGGCGGCCCGGGCACCGAGCGTCGTCCAGGGGAACTGCTCGCCCGTGGGGTCGACCTTCTCCAGCATAAAGACGCCCGTGAGGCACAGCTGTCGCGGCACGTGGGCGGCCATGGCGATGCGAGGCGTGTACTTGCGTCTGCCTTTGCTGTCGTACTCCACCGTCACCCCTTTCCTTCCCTCGCCCGCTTGCCGCTGCGCCGGGGGCACGGCACGACCCTCCTCTGACAACGACGATGGGGCCGAAGCCGGGGCGAGGACGGAAGCCTGCAGCTCAGAATTCTCCAGCGGGGAGAACCTAGCGGAGAGGAGCGGCACCGTGGAGCCTGCCTTGGCTCGCAGCGCAGCCACCACGGCTGGCCGATTGTCCAGCACCATGAGCGAGGGATAGGAGAAGACGCGGAAGTGGTAGAGCAGAGGCACCGCCACCGCCTCCATGTCCGCCTCGGCAAGCGCGTAGTAGCTCCCGTGAAGGAGGGGAGCAGTGGCGGCAACCCCCACCGGAGGCCTCCCTGTTGCCGGTGCGTCAAGGAAGCATTGGTCAATCGCCGCCTGGGTGGCGCCTCTGGCAATGTAGAGAACCTCAAAGCTCTTCTCCTTGTGTTGGGCCTCGTAGAAGGCCTTGAGCTTTGGCGTGAAGCGGTGGGTGCCGCCATGCCAGAGCGGGGCGAAGTACAACAGCAAGTAGTCCTTCCCCTCAAGGGCTTCAGAGGCCAGAACGCGGCGACCGTCGCCCTGGTGGATCCAGGTGAGCTCGGGCCACTGGTCAAAGTAGTTGGACATGCCGGAAACGGCGTCTACGGGTGTGCGTGTGTGCGTGAACCTGTGTAGGCCGGCGCCGTCTCCTCTCTGCTGCCCTCGTGTGTGCCCGCTTGTGTTGTTGATGTTGATGTTCTAGGAGAAGAGAAGAGAAGAGAGGAGAGAAGAATGATCGGCTCCGTCGCTGTAGTGGCATTGGGGGAAGGGGAAGGAGGGGGGGGGGATGCGTCAACAAGCATCACGTATATCCTCTTCACACCCTTGACGCGCAACATGTCTTCTGGTCGTTGTGTTGTTGCTGTGGCTGCTGCTGCTGATTTGCTTCGGTGGAGGGAGGGGTGGAGGAAGGTAGAGAAGGGAAACGTAAGGCAGTGGCAGAGAGATAGGGGTAAGAGAGCGTATATATATATACGTGTGTTATCACGGTTGTGAGTGGGATGGTTGCCCATCCGTGTCAAAGATATTTCGTGCACTCTGTGAGCACACAAAGGAGGGAATAGAAAAGGAGTGTGGGGCCATTGTCGCTGGACGCGGCTGAGGGAGGCGAACACGGAGAGCAGTGGGGGGGGGGGAAGGAGGGAAGATGTTCCCATCCCTAACCTCCCCCACTGGCCAAGCGCGTGGGAGGCATGTCTCCGGCGTGGTGGCGGTGGGACGAAGGCAAACGACGAATGCGCTCTGCTGGCAGACGAGATGAAGGAGAATAGAAGCCCTGCACTGGACTTGACGGCGTGACTCTTGGTAAAACGATAATCCATCTGCCTTGTGGAGGGTACCCTCCCTCACCCCTCTCTCCTACTACTGAAGCATACGAATCGCCCCTCCGTCCCCCCGCGCTCCGCCCGCTGATGGCGTCGCTGTGTTTGCCGCATGTGTGTGTGTGTGTGTGTGTGTGCGTGTGTTGCTGCACGCTACGCAATCGGGTGCGTGTGTGTGTGTGGGTGTGTCTATTTCTGCTTATCGGGGGGTATCGGTATATCTGAGTGTGTCTGAGTGTGTGTCTGTGCGCATTTTTTCTCTCCCTCTGTCTGTGTGTGTGTGCGCGCGAGAGAGAGGGTGCGGTCATGCAGCAGCCAGGGAGAGTTCATCCTGGGTAACTTCGTGGAACCAGATGCGGCAGCGGAACACGTGGAAAAGGTAGGTGGCCAGCCCGAGGAAGCGAACGGGCCGGGAGGCTTGGTAGTAGATGTAGAGCTTCTTTGCATCCGCCTGGAACTCGCAGGCGAGAAAGGTCATGTAGCCCACGTTGCTGTCCAAGAAGCCAGGCAAACAGGAGAGGAGATTGTGCCGCCACGGAGGCATCCGTGACGACGTGGTGCGGGCATTGGCCGTGGTGGTCCTTCCCGCCTCCTCAGCCTCCACAGCATCCGCGTTCCTGCTGCCATCGCTGCTGTCATTGCCGTCCCGCTCCTTGCCACCATGCCGGTCGCATGGGTAGTAGACAGTCCGCTGGCGGGCGGCACGCTTGACCACCTCTTTGACGTACTCCAGGAAAGCCAACGTGCCGCACTCCAACTCCAACAGGGGCTCGTAGTAGAAGACGATCTCCTCTGGTGTGGCGAGGCGGTAGATCAGGGCCCGCGCGGCCTCGTCTGCGTCGCGGGGGATGCGGGTGCCGTCCAGTGCCAACATCTCGTTGTCGCCCACAGCAGCGGCAGCTGCGGGGTCATGGCTGTCCTTGTCGTTGGCGCGGGGGTGACGGAGATGAACCCTGTGCTGAGCTACGTAGTCCCTGTACGCCTTCTCGCTCACGCAGGACGCCACAAGGCCCATCTCGACGCCCATGTCCCCGTCCACCACCACAACGGTGTTCGGTGCGTAGAAGTCCGGGCCAACCGCGCAGGAGCGGCGACAGCGGTGCTGCAGCACAAAGTAGTACTTGGCATCCGTAGCGGGGGCCCGCATCGCCTTCATCTGAGCCGCCGTGATGCCGCGTGAGCTCTTTGCCGAGCCGCCGTACTCCTCGTCGCGCCGTTTGTTGCCTTGACCGCGCCTGTCGTCGTAGCAGCCGTACCGGTTGCGCCGCAGGTACTGCGCATAGGCCCTCTCGCGCGTCTGGCGCTGGGCACTCGCATCACTGAAGAGTCCAGAGTTGTAGACCGACTCGCTCAGTGACCACAGTCTGTCAAAGTCGCACCCTTCCTCCGCACTCGCGCCGGTCTGCTGGGTGGCAGGGTCCCCATCGCCCCCACCGCCGCCGGGGGCGATGGTTCGCCCGGTAGAGCCGCCGTCATCGTAGGGCTGAGACGCGGCGGCCGCAGCAGCACCAACGACGGTATCAGTGTCGGCATCGCCCTCGTCCCTGTTGCCGGTGCCCGCGCTCTCGCCCCTTGTCGCAGTGGTGGTGGAGTGGCGGAGCTTGGCGGCCCATGAGGTTACCCTCGGTTCCCTCTCTGCAGTGTGGGCAGTGCGTTTGACTGTGTACTTCGCCGCGGCAGTAAGGGAAGTGGGTGTGTTTGGGGGTTGGGTCGCCTCCTCCCCTCCTTGCGGCCTGCGGTGTTCGCGCATGTAGCGGGGCTCGGGTATACGAAACTCGCGCTGCTCCTCCGCCGCGTCAGCTGTCTTCCCCGTCGTCCCCCCTCGCCCAGCCGCCGGCCTGGCTGCCGCGGCCAAGGTGTCCGTGCCCTTCTCGTGGTGGCTGCGAGCCGTGACGCTGGCCTCCGTGGCGGGAGACGTGCCCTCTCTTGTCTTGCCGTCGGCGCCGCAGCAGCAGCGGTGACGGGTGTGGCTGGCTCCCTCGCTCTCCCCTTTGTTGTTGGGCGTGATCAGGAAGGAGCGCACGATGCCGGGCCGGGGACGCTCGCTAGGCGTGGCTCCACCGTCCTCGCTCCCGCCGCGATCAAGGCGGGAGTTGCCTGTCGGTTTCACCGGCGTGTCACTAAGCGTCGTGGCAGCGGCGGAGGCCTTTGGTAGCGTCGGCGGGCGTTCTCGGTGCGGATGTGGCCCAGGCGCAGGAGGGTCCCCAGCGGGGGCAGTGTACTCGTAGGTCGGGGGCGGGGTGGTGCTGGCGGCGGCGGCCCTTTGGGCAAGGCCGGGCATGGGAGCAGAGCTGCAGCAATAGTAGCCGGCCGCCACGCCCGCCAGCGCGGGGACGAAGCGGCGACGGTGGTGGTGGTGCGGCCGCTGGCGCTGCGCCGCCGCGGTGAGCTGGCCGTCCTCCCCCTGCTCGTCGACAGCGCCGTCCCGCGGGAACGAGGGAGAAGACACCGCGCGGTGCGTGGCGTACGCACCCGCTATCCCGTTCCCCTCCCCCTCCTGCCCCTCTCCCTTGCCGTTGCCCGCGGGAGGTGCGTACTGGAAGGTTACCGCACTGTACGGATCGTGCCGCCAGACGACGCCCGGCAGCCGGGCAGCCAGCGCAGCTTCGGCGTTTGTCACGTGCAGATGCTCGTCAAACTCCTCGGCGGCCTCGTTGACGGCATTGACGTCGTTCGGCCCGTCGTCGAGTTGGGGAATGCCGGTGTCGCTCTCCAGGGAGCCGTAGCCGCCAGCGGTCGAGCGCAGCCATTGCCATCGCTGCCGCTGGAGCTGTTGCAGCGCAGCGAGCTTCGCGCTGAAGCCGGCAACGAAGCGAGCAATCGCCCCTGCCCGGCGACCGCCCCCACAATGGGTCCCCGCCCCCACGCTGGCGGGGCTCTCCTCACCGCCGCTGTGGATGAAGGCGTAGGCGCGGCCTCGGAGAGATATAAAAGGGGTAATGCTGCGAGAACCAAAGTAGCCGCCAACGCGGCGGCGAGGGCCCGGCGACGCACGCACATCGGCGCCAACGCCATCATTGATGGGTGGGACGGCCGGCGTCGCGGAGTGGGGCCCATCAGTAGCCCCACCTGGCAGACACGCCGCCGCACGCGAGGAGGAAGAGAGGAAGTCGTCGTCGTCTCGCGGTGCACTGGCCGCCGCTCGTGGCGTCGGCGCGGCAGGTGTGGCCGGCGGAGAAGGGAAGAGGTGTCTCTCTACACCGTCCTGGGTGCTCTCACCTCCGGTGCCACGGCCCTCGCTGCTGCTGCTGTTTCGTCCGTCCGCAGGGTCGCCGCACGCGTTGCCAATGGGCTGGTGTGGCGGCACAGGGCCATCCCGCGACTTGGTAGTGGAGCGTGAGATGGCATCGCTGGAGAGGAGGGGGGGATGCTTCGAGGGGGACGTGAAATCCGGCGACAGACACGACGTCAACAGCGGCATGCTGCCTGTCCGCGCGACCTCCGTTAAGTGAGAAGAGGAAGAAGGCCCCAAAGGCGGGGAAGGAGGGAAACAGACGAGAAGAAGTTTGAAGGGAGGAGAAAGGAAGAAGGATAATGCGCCAGAAGAACGCCTCCTTTAATGATTGATAAATGGGGGTTTGTGTCGTTCTTATCGTCTCAGCGTCTTGATGATTGCCGCCTACCCGGACCGAGGAAGGCACAGAAGGGGGGGGGAGGGGAGGGGAGAGAGTATTGGGAGTACGGGGAGAAGAAGAGTGAATAGAGAGGCAGAGGGAAGAGGGGGGGGGGAGGGGGAGGGGGAGAGGGGTGCTGTAAGTGAGAGGAATAGAAATAAGGGGAGGGGGANGTGTGTGCAGAGAGAGAGAGATGGAAAGACATGCAAACTCCTCTTCTCCTTTTGTGTCTGACAGGCCATCGACAAGGCGTAAATGAACAGAGGAGGAGGAAGGAGGGAGACCCAACGGATACCTCTTCGTCCCTCGCTCTCTGCTGGGGAAGGAGGAGGTGACAGAGATGGCGACGCCGCTTTGGGGAGAGGAGGGGGACGTCCGTTGCGGGAGGACGTGACAATGTACACGTCCTCTGCAACGAGTGAACCTATTTGATGGGTTGTTATCGTAATGTTGTCCTGCTCTCTCGCTCTCTCTCTCTCTTGGGCGGAACAGTGTCAGGGGGGCAGGCGTTGTGTGGAAGCACACAGTCGCTCGGAAAGGGGGGAGGGAGGGGGGGAAGAAAGGAGGAAAGGAGAGAATAGGCAAACGAAAAGGGCAGAGGGGGAGCTGCCGTTGGGCCGTCTCCCTGTGAAGATGTTCTTCAAAGGGTGCAAGAGGGATGGAAGGGGGAGAGGAACTTCTCTTCTGGTTCTGCGCTGGGGCAATGCAGCTGCTCTCTTTCGTTTATGTAGGCAACGATACGGAAGCGGGTGGGTGTTCAAGCGCGAACCAAGAGGCTCAACCGTCTTGTCGGACTTCCCCTCCCTCGCAGGTTCGCTGCCGTTGTTCGTGTCGTTATCGTTGGTGTCGCTGCTTACTCCTCCAGGAAGTGTGTGTGTGTGTGTGTGGTGGGCGGAAGGGGGGGGGGAGGGGGGCTGCGCGGAGAGTCGGTCGCTACCGTTTCCCTTTCGTAATGTCCCTTTTCCCCTTCTCAGAGTCTGTGTCTCCCTGCTCCGCTTTACGTTTGTGTGGTATTGCTCCTCTCTCTGCCTCTCTCTCTGTCTGTGTGCAAAGCACGTACTTGTCGAGGAAAGGAGTGAAGAGAAGCTGTGAAGAATCTGACTTCCTTGCTCCACAGGTGTCGCTGCTAGTGCGGAGGATAAAAGGCGGGGGGGGGGGGGAGGGAATGCGTGCGCGTGTGTGCGGGGGAGAGAGAACTCTGGGATTATGACCTATGGGTAGTGGCAGGGAGAGGAGGAAAAGTGGGTAAAGTACTCCCTGTATGGTTTACGCACTATGAGTGCAGTGCGTGTGCGCGCTTCCGATAGCGGCTCCCACCTTCCCCTCCCCCCCTCCTCTCCCCCTCCCACCTCCTCTTTCCTGTGTGTTGTTGGAGGGGGATAGGAAGGGGGGGAGGGGAGGCTTTAGTGGGGGTGATGTACCTATGCAAATCGAGACGCCATAGACACGGACAGAGATGGCAAAAAACAAAAAGGAAGAACGAAGCGGTGGGGCGTACGCAGCCGTAGACGGCGACAGGGTGAATGCCCTCCCTCCCTCACTCACTTTCTCACCAGCACACGAGCACAGGGAAGGAAGGAGGAGGTCCTCCCCCACAAAGTCGCACGCGGCCACGCTGGCGCAGGCTTCCTTCCGCCTTCCTTCTTAGAATGTCCACTAGTGCTCCTCCTTGACCCGCTGCGCAGGGTGCACCACACCATCGTCCCGCGCCGCCTCCTCTGGGACGTCCTCCCTTGGACGCTTCTCCGCGCCACTGCCCTGCCCGCGGACACCATCACCACCACCGTCGCCGTCCCCGGCCTCTGCCTCCTCCCTCCTCTCCTTGCCACTGTCAAAGACGAGAATGTGGCGCTGAAAGGGTGGTGCGCGAACGTTGGGGGCCTTTGTGTACACATCACGCCAGCCGACACGGTCATAGGTGATGTACTTGCCATCCTTGCTCGTCGCCCCCTTCAGCAACGGGGCCGCCGCCTCCTCGCCGCTGCTGCCGTGCATGCTCCGGAGAGAAGGGTGGCCGCCGCTATCTTTGCTGGGGGCGACGGTGTGCAGCCGCATGACATAGCTGCTCGTGTTGTTCTCGTTGTGGAAGAGGGGCTCATACGTGTTTTGCGGCGTGGTGTGGTAGCTGACCGTCGCGCCGCCAGCGACATCGCTTACCTTGCTCTCGGCGTCGGCGACGAGCAGGTTTGTGTCGCCGACAAGGACGTGCGGGCCTGCACGCAGCCGCTCCGGCATGGTGGCACCCGGAAGAACAACGTGGTGCAGCTGCTCGCCACCCTCGGCCAGGTAGTCCATCTCGCCCTCGGCGGACTTGAGCGCGCTGACGCCTTCCTGCGCAGCCCTGCGGAAGGACCCAGGGAAAACAGGGATCACCTCCACGGGAAAGATAGGCAGCCGAGCGTGGTTCTCGCCAAACTCCCTCCCCTGCCGCTGCAGCGCGCCACCTACCTCCAACTCGGGCACAAAGCCGCCGCTGTGCTGAGGGTCCAGCTCCAAGTCACTGAAGTGCAGCTGTGCTTTGCGGGTGGCGGCGCCGCCGGGGAGGCCGGCCACGTACTGCTTGACGGCCTGCACGTAGGCGTCCAGCATGGGGCTCCATTGCTGCGCGAAGCCGGGCATCTTCCGCTCCGACAACGCGGTGCGCAGCTCGCGAACGGCCATGTCGAGCGACGCCGGCGTGGCGGCCGACTGGTCGTAGAGGAAGGAGAAGCGGCACACAGCGTGCCAGGCGCCGCGCTGCTGCGAGCGGGTAGTCGAGCCGTCCAGCAGCAGCAGCCACAGCGCGCGGCCCAGTCTCACGTGCGCGGCGTTGGCCTTGTCCAGGCCCAGCTTGCCGTGCACGAGGGACTCGAGGAAGCGGTCGTACGTGTCGTCGATGGCGCGCACATTGCGGAAGGAGCGGTTGACCTCCTCTGCCCATGTCTTGCGCTTCGCCGCGGCCTCGGCCTCTGTCTCAAAGACGGAGGGGGTCGTGTGGAGCGCGCCGCTAATGGGGCTGGCGGGGGAGAGGGGGGAGCCGGGCAGACCCATGGCCTGCGACAGGTGGCGCAGCTCCTGCGGGACAATGCGAGCGAGGCGGGCGGAGTGGCGCTCCTCTTGGGGGACGAGGCCCATGTCCGTGTACAGCGGGCGTTGCAGCAGCGTAAGCGAGGGGAGGTCGCGCCGCAGAACGACGTCGCCGTCGAGGTCGGTGTCGAGCAGCTTCGCGTCGGCCTCGCTCAGCATTGGGTTCACGTCCTCAGGCCGCCAGACGAGCCGCTCCAGCTGGCCCGAGGCCTGTGCACGCTGCCGCATCTCGGTCAGGTGCCGCTCCGTGTCCAGCGCTGCGGCCTGCACCTCGCTCACCACACCGGGCTTCAGCGGGTAGTAGGCGAGTGGTATGCTGTCCAGCACGCCGCTTGCCATCGCGTCCAGCTCCGTCTGCATGACGCCAACCGCTGCCGGGTTCGTCAGCAGCTCCGTGTACTCGGCGGGGAAGTAGAGCAGCGGGCTATCCGACAGCTGCGGGTACGGAACAGACCACGAGAAGTCCAAGTGGTAGTGCTCGCGACACATACGGGCGGCCTTGGCGACAGAGATGTTGGGTGTGAAGGGCCCCATCTCCTCACTGCTTTCGTGGCCGGCGTCGGTCCCGTTGGGGGGTGGCGCGGCGGAGGAGGAGGACACCGCCGCGATGGGGCCGCCATCGTGCCTCCCCGCGCTGCCATCGTCGCGGCCAGGCCGGTCGAGGAGCGCAGCGTCGTCCTCGATGGAGATGGGATTGAAGGCCATGGGACGAGTGAAGATACGGAAGGGGAAGTGGCACGGACAAGGGGGGCAGAAGAATAAGGCAGTCTGGCGAGCACGCAACCTCCGATACGCCACCGTCACCTTCTCTAGGGAGCCAGTCTAGCCAAACAGAGGAGGAAACGAGGGGAAGACACAGAGAAACTAAGAAGACAAGAGGGAGGAGTGACTTCTGAAATGTTTGCGGAAGTGGAGCGAAGAGGTGGAGAGAGTCCTGTCAGCGTCCGTGGGGGGGGGGGGAGCCGGCGGGCTCTGGTGGATGGCACCCCCACATCACAGGAAAGAGGCCCCCGCAGTCCCCCCTCCTCACCCACACACAGCCCCGTTTGGCCCAACGCTTGCGCAGATCCGGCCTCGATGCTGCCTGTGGCGTGGCGGGTGCACACCATTCTTCCTCCTGTCTGCTGCTGCTGCTTTCTCTCCCTTGTGTGTGTGAGTGTGTCTTTGTGTGTCTACATGATAATGCACGAGCACAGAGGGATAATGCTACTGGTGATAGCAAAAGGGGGAGCGCTGTGACTGTTTGGGGATTCCCAGCAACCGCGTGGGCACGACGATAAAAGGTAGGGTTCTGCAGACGCAGCTCGGAGGGACAGAGAGGGGGGGGGAAACCGACAAGGCAAAAGAAGAAAGCAGAAAGAGTGAGCAACGCACGCACATATGTAAGGGTGGAGGCAGCCATACCAGTAGCAGCAGTCCCATACATCGTTCAGTCCGACTCCCACCCACCCATATTGCAGATTCTTTACATCTAGGAGGGAGAGAGAGAGCCGCGAGAAGGACGAGGAGGACAACGAACGAGGAAGCGAAGCAGTGGCCACGGGCGATGACATGCTTCATGTGAGCTCGGCCCTTGTCGCGTTTTTTTTTGGGGGGGAGAGAGAGGGGGATTGTCTGTACATGGTCCCCCCAAGATCAAGGGGAGGAGGGGAGGCGAAGCGAAAGATGAAGACGAACGAGAGAGAGAGAGGGAGAGATAGGATGATGACTGTGCGTGTGGGTATCGGCGCCTGCTGGTCGAGCTAGAAGGAAACTAAACGGTATGTGTCTGCGTGCCTGTGTATGTGTCGAGAGTGACTCTGCCCTTCCTCACCATTTCTGTGTCTTCACTTTGTCGTACTCTTGGTGCGGCTTTGGGTGCGGTTACGGCCGCGGATAGGGGCGGATGGGGCAAGCTTAATCCGCTTCACACTTCCCCTGGGTTTCTTCGCGGTCCCACTGTTGGGGACAGCAGTGCTGGCAATCAGCTCGTCTAGGCGGTCCTGCAGCATCTGCACCACCCGCTGCTTTCGCAGCTCGGTGTCCTTGAGAAGCTCCGCCTCGTTGGCAGACGCAGCCGCGGCCGCCGCACCGCCCTGGGCCCCGCTCTCCTCCGCAGCAGCAGCTGCCGGCTGCGACGGCGGGTGTGTGACGAAATCAAACCACTGGATACGATCAGGAAGCACCTGCGTGCCGTTGTGGAAGGGGGCATTCTGCACGAGGAACGGGTCGCCCTCCTTCAGCAGCGTCTCCGTCAGCGGCACCATGGCGGCACGGATGGCCAGATACAGTGGCACGACGTGCTCCTCGTCCTCCATGTCCATGTTGTGGCCTAGCTCCAGCAGGCGCTGAGCGCAGTCCTGGTTGTTCGTCAGGATCGCCCAGTGTAAGTGGGTGCGACCGTGGGCGTCCGCCAACTCCAGTCGCAGCGAGTTCTTCGCAGCGCCGTCCAGCATCGCAGTCAGCGCGGCCTCGTTGTGGAACTCCATCGCCCGCATCAGCGGTGTCTCGCCGTCCTTGTCCTTGGTCGTAGGCGACGCCCCGGACGCCACCAGCAGATTCACCATCGGCAGGTATGCCTCACCCAGGCCCACGCACCAATGCAGCGAAGTCTGGCCACTGCAGTTCTTGAAGTGCTCCCCAATGCAGGAGACGACGTTCTCATCGCAATCATTTAGCATCGGCTCCACAGGCCTCCCGCTGGCCTTGGCGCCAGCGATGAGGGCCTCCACGAGGTCGAGTTTGTTCGACAGGACGGCGAGATGGATGGGCTTCTGTCCGTGCCAGGCTGTCTGTACATCACACACACTCACCAGGTACTTGGCCGTCTCCACTTGGCCGAACTTGCAGGCGAGGTGAAGCGCAGTGCAGCCGAAGCGGTTGGTAATGCTCGGGTCCACGCCGATCCCGATCAGGCGCTGCACCTCCTCTAGCTGTCCCTTGCGCGCAGCAGAGTGGATCTTCTCCATATTCTCATCATCGCTCTTGAGGCGAGGGAGTCTCGGAAAGTCAGACATGACGCCGACGGTAGACAGAACGGGAGAAGAGAGAGAAAGTGAACAAAAAAAAAAAGGACGTCGATGGCGACGGGCTTATAGTGTGTGGATGTCGTGTGTGAGATACGCACGGAATAAGGAGAATGGAGCATCGTTGCCACAGTCCCGTGAGGAGAGAGGAGGACCACAGACACAGCGTGCAGGGAGTATGCTGAAGCCCGCCCGCCCCTACTCGCCGGGTGCCCCCAGAGCCCGCACGATATGGAGAACGGGAGGCGGGCGGTATCCAGCTTCTGTGCCCAATCCCCCACGGACAGGGAGGGAGGGAGGGGGGACGGCAATGACGTACCCCGCCAAAGGGCACCTCGCCACCATCCGATCTTCTTTGATATCTGCGCGGTGAAGGAGCGGAAATGAAGGGAAAGATGAAAAGAGAAATGAACGTAGCTACCGGCACTTCGCGGGGGCGAGTGTCCGGGGGAGTCGTTTAGGTGTCAGCTCATCCGCGTCAACGAGAGGGCCATCGCGTGTGGGGGTGCCTTACTTCTTCTGGCTCTTCTTGGCGGCCTTGCGCGCCTTGCACAGCTTCGTGGCCTTGGCCTTGTGGCGCACCTCGCGGTTCTTCTTGTTGCGCAGGCCCTTCGCCATCGAGCGCTCCTTCTTCACGAACGGGTTCAGGCGCAGGCGCAGGCGGCGGTTCTTGATGCCGTTCCTCGGCTTCTGGTAGCGGCTCGCCTTCTTCGGCTGCAGCTTCTTCGGCTTCAGCACACGACGAACCTCCTCGGACTGCATGATGCGGGTCACGTCAGTGTTCGTCAGCATCGGCGCGGGCAGCACGAAGCCCTTCTTCTGGGCGGACGCCTCCGTGAAGGTGCCAAAGATGCTGTCCAGCTGCTCGAACGCGGCCTTGGTCCAGATCATGAAGCGGCCAACGTGGCCACCAGGGGCCAGGTGCAGCAGGTTCAGCGCGCTCACGTTGGCGATGTCCAGGCCAAAGATGTTGCGGAACGCACGGCGGCCCTTGCTGTCCGGCATCACCAGCATCGGACCGCGGCGGGCAACGTAGCGGCGGTTGCGCATCTTGCCGCGGCTCGCACGGATCTCGCGGGAGTCGTTCACGCGGTTCACGTCGTCGATGGCGGCAATGGCCTGCAGGAACGCGACAGCCTCCTTCGTCTTCTCGTAGCCCTGGATGGAGTCCTCCACCACCAGCGGCACCTCCGGCACGTTCTCGATCTTGTGGCCGCGCGACATCACCAGCGCGGGCAGCGAGGACGCAGCAAGGGCGGACACCACAGCGAAGCGCTTCTGGTGCAGGTTGATCTTGCGGTGCCAGCGGCGGAAGATCTTGGTCGGCGCGAACATGCGGCCACCGCGGCACATGTTGCCGAAGGCGCCAGCGCCGGAGGTGCTCGTGCCGCCACCGCTGATGCGGGGAATACGGGCCACAGCGCGGCCGGTACCCCACGAGTGCGCGGAGTGGTTCATGCCGGCGAGGCGGTTCACGGCGTACGCCTGGCGGGAGTTCTTGGCCATGTTGGTGTGCACGAACTGCACAATGTCGCTGCGGATCGGCGCAGTGAACACGGCGGGCAGCGGGCACGTGCCAACAACGGCGTCGGACGACGCGGAGTACACGTTCACGGACGGGCGAGCGGTCATGGTTGCTTTGGTGGCGGGTAGCTTAGCGTTCTGCCAGGGAGGCGGAAGGAGTGAAGGGAGGGGAAGGATTGGAAGGGGAGGAGAGACGGGATGTGCCCCACAGACACAGCGTGCAGGGAGTATGCTGAAGCCCGCCCGCCCCTACTCGCCGGGTGCCCCCAGAGCCCGCACGATATGGAGAACGGGAGGCGGGCGGTATCCAGCTTCTGTGCCCAATCCCCCACGGACAGGGAGGGAGGGAGGGGGGACGGCAATGACGTACCCCGCCAAAGGGCACCTCGCCACCATCCGATCTTCTTTGATATCTGCGCGGTGAAGGAGCGGAAATGAAGGGAAAGATGAAAAGAGAAATGAACGTAGCTACCGGCACTTCGCGGGGGCGAGTGTCCGGGGGAGTCGTTTAGGTGTCAGCTCATCCGCGTCAACGAGAGGGCCATCGCGTGTGGGGGTGCCTTACTTCTTCTGGCTCTTCTTGGCGGCCTTGCGCGCCTTGCACAGCTTCGTGGCCTTGGCCTTGTGGCGCACCTCGCGGTTCTTCTTGTTGCGCAGGCCCTTCGCCATCGAGCGCTCCTTCTTCACGAACGGGTTCAGGCGCAGGCGCAGGCGGCGGTTCTTGATGCCGTTCCTCGGCTTCTGGTAGCGGCTCGCCTTCTTCGGCTGCAGCTTCTTCGGCTTCAGCACACGACGAACCTCCTCGGACTGCATGATGCGGGTCACGTCAGTGTTCGTCAGCATCGGCGCGGGCAGCACGAAGCCCTTCTTCTGGGCGGACGCCTCCGTGAAGGTGCCAAAGATGCTGTCCAGCTGCTCGAACGCGGCCTTGGTCCAGATCATGAAGCGGCCAACGTGGCCACCAGGGGCCAGGTGCAGCAGGTTCAGCGCGCTCACGTTGGCGATGTCCAGGCCAAAGATGTTGCGGAACGCACGGCGGCCCTTGCTGTCCGGCATCACCAGCATCGGACCGCGGCGGGCAACGTAGCGGCGGTTGCGCATCTTGCCGCGGCTCGCACGGATCTCGCGGGAGTCGTTCACGCGGTTCACGTCGTCGATGGCGGCAATGGCCTGCAGGAACGCGACAGCCTCCTTCGTCTTCTCGTAGCCCTGGATGGAGTCCTCCACCACCAGCGGCACCTCCGGCACGTTCTCGATCTTGTGGCCGCGCGACATCACCAGCGCGGGCAGCGAGGACGCAGCAAGGGCGGACACCACAGCGAAGCGCTTCTGGTGCAGGTTGATCTTGCGGTGCCAGCGGCGGAAGATCTTGGTCGGCGCGAACATGCGGCCACCGCGGCACATGTTGCCGAAGGCGCCAGCGCCGGAGGTGCTCGTGCCGCCACCGCTGATGCGGGGAATACGGGCCACAGCGCGGCCGGTACCCCACGAGTGCGCGGAGTGGTTCATGCCGGCGAGGCGGTTCACGGCGTACGCCTGGCGGGAGTTCTTGGCCATGTTGGTGTGCACGAACTGCACAATGTCGCTGCGGATCGGCGCAGTGAACACGGCGGGCAGCGGGCACGTGCCAACAACGGCGTCGGACGACGCGGAGTACACGTTCACGGACGGGCGAGCGGTCATGGTTGCTTTGGTGGCGGGTAGCTTAGCGTTCTGCCAGGGATAAGAAGAGAGGGGAGTGACAGGAAAGATGGTTGGCGAGTGAGCACGGGATGTGCCCCACGGACAAATAGAGCGAGAAGAAGACCACACACACACACTCACAAAGCACTGGGCTGCGTCGCGTCGCGTTCCGTCATGGGTCAACGCATCGGTGGATCCTTTTGTTGTTTGTGCTTGAGTGTCAGCGCAGTGGTCACACAGTCGTCCCCCGCGTGGCCTCTCTCGCAGGCGCGAAAAGGACTGCGGGTCCACGCACACAAGCAGTGTGAGGGGAAGGGGGGGGGGAAGGAGGTGAGGGAAGATAGGATGATAAGAAGGATAGATAGGGGAAGAGACGAGTGGCCCCTCATGGCATGTCTCAATCCCCGGGCATCCCCGCTCACTCCTGGTTGAGCGGATGCCCAAGCACCAGCTCCAGCTCATGGAACCTGTCCTGTGCAAGGGAGAAGAAGGAGAGGAAGTTGGCAGGCGTGACAGCAACCTTCTCCCCTCCTGGAAACAGAGGCAACAGCATCGGGGGCTGCTGCGGCAGCGATGACGGAGGCGGGGAAGCGCCATCGCTGGTGCCCACGCCGCTGGCGGCCGAATGTGGCGGTACGGTCCTGCTTCGCTCCCGAGCCACGCTCTCCTCCAAGGAAGAAGACACCCTGGGCGAGTCCAGCGATGTCAGACCCGGCAACGCGAACCGCAGTCCCATCTCCTCAAAGTCAGACTCTGTGAACTCGGAGAGCGTGGCGCGAATCTCGCCAATGAGCTCAGCGAACGCGCTGACGGTGGCAACGTCGGCAACGTACTGTTGCTGCTGCTGCGCCGGTGGCGAGTGGGGAGGAGAGGGGGTGTTGGCTGTGTCCTGCATGCCGTCGCGGGACCCAAAGGAAAAGGCCCTCAGGGAAGCCGCGCTGTCGTGAACGTCCACGCGGCGGGTCTGGCTGCTCCCCTCACTCTCCGGGCTGCGGTAACCACCACCGCTCGTGGCAGAGCGAGACAGGGTGTTGGTATAGGTCATCGGCAACGGGTGCTCCAGTCGCTGCGAGCCCGCCCCGGCGCTCTGGGGACGCGAGGAGGAGTCCTGGCCTGCGAAGTCGGGGTCCATGTGAAACAGCACACCGCTGCTGCCCATGCTGCGGCCATCCATGCCCACGGCTGCAAAGACAGAGCCGCCGCTGCCGTTCGTGGCGCCAAGGCCGAGGTCCTCCTCGGGGAAGTCGGAGCCTATGGAGATGACCCGCTTGAACTGCCACTCGGACGACTTCCCCGACAGCAAGGAGTCGACGCTGGTGCCGGCGCCGCGCATGCTGCCACCACCGTGGCGCTGGTTGATGCTCGTGCTGTTGCTCTGACCAGCGCCAACGTCTGGGCTCGGCACGCTGCCCAGGTTGACAGAGCTCCCATTCACGGTGTTGTGCAAGCTGTAGGAGTGGGGCTGGTAGAAGTTGCTCACAGGCTGCAGGTTCTGTGTGTGACTCACATCCACCTCGAGCCGGCGAGGGCGGCGCAGCAAGCTCAAGCTGCGTGACAGTGATCCGGAGCCGCCATCCATCCCGGAAGACGCGGGGCTGCCGCCAGCGACGGTCGCCGCAGTGGTGGTGGTGGTGGCCGGACCGCTGCCATTGTCGGGCGGGGTACTGGTCGGCAAACTCGGACGAGCCAGCGAAGGAAACACCGCGGTCGTCTGCGCTGCCAACGCGGCCGGGTGAACGTCGCCAAGCGTCGGAGGCGTTGATGGCCCGACGCTGCTCGAGGCTGCTGGCAGCGGCACCCTGGGCGGCGTGGTGAGAAGAGAACTGCACTGCGATGCTTCGCGTTGCGAGGAGGAATGCGGGCGGGTCGCTGCCGCTGCGGTGCCCTCGGTGCTGGCCGCCTTGGCAAAGGCGCCTGGGGGGGTTGGGTTGGCCGACGACCGATAGTGCATCTGCATCTTGCTCCGAGTGTTGTTGGAGGCGAGGCTGCCCTCGGTGCTGCCACCCTCCAGCTGCTCTTGTTGTGGTGTCGGGGAGTGTCCTGCCGGGCTGGAGCTGCCGGTCCTACCCCTTTCGGACCCAGAGGGACCGCTGCTGCTGCCACCCAGGAGTATGGATGTGGTCGGCGTTAGGGCCGTCCCCTTCGCCTGCTGCTTGCCTGCGTCGTCGCACGCGGCGGCGCTGGTGTTCTCACCTGCGGAGTCGTCTTGCTTCGTCTTTGTTGCTCGCGACATCGGGGCGGCGTTTGCACTTCCCGCGGGAGGAGCATCGCCGTCGTACAGGAGGTAATCCTGCAAGTACGGCTGCAACACAATGTCCGCTATGTCCACATCGTTGATGCCATGTCTCGCAGCGGGGGGCGTGGCAGGGGAGAGGAGGTGCTCCACCGACTGCATGCGCGCCGGGGCAGACGACGCCAACATGGCCGACGCTGGGCTGTAGGCACCAGCAGTGGTGGCGTCACCGTCGCCGCCTCTGGAAGCGGCGGGGGCCGCAGCAGCAACGGCACCGGCGGCGCCAGTGGAGGACCGGTGGTGCGACACGGACAGCGCCAAGGCGTCCGTGCGGCACACGGGATGAGTCTCAAAGTTGCTCTCCCTGGCGGATGTCTGCAACCCGCTGGTGCTGTCGTGTGAAGGCGAGTAGAGCATGGCGAGCCCCGCTGTCGAGGAGGACTTGCCCTCGCGGTCGCCACTCATGCCGCCGCCCCGGCGCGAGGACGACGTCGCGCTCAAGGAGCTGTTGGCGGCGAGGTGCGAGGCGGACTGCGTGGCTGCCCCTTGGCTTCCCCCACTCGCGCTGGCCGATTGCGTCAGCGAGCTGGGCCGCGGCGCGGTGGGCGGTGTCAAGGCGGGCTTGCCCGCATGACTCCCGCCCGCTGAAACGCTTTCCGCTGGCTGGGGGGAGGCGGCAGCCAAGTCTGACGAGTGCGACGCTCCTGCCGCTCCCTCCCCCCTCCCATCGGCCGCCGCCGCGCCGTTGTCGCCGTCCCCCTCCCGGCTGGTGGCAGCGTCTGTGAGGCCGCGTAGCTGCGATGGCTTTTGTGTCGATCGGCGCTTATGCGCGTGGGCGGAGAGCATCGGCTGCGAGTCTGACGAGGCCTGCGACGACGGCCTGCGCTGTTGCTGCCGCTGCACGAACATTTGCAGCATCTCCTGCAACTCCTCTGCGTGATCGTGGTGGCGCAGCTTGTTCTTCCTCGCACTGCGTCTGAGGTGCCCTTTGCGCTGATTATGCCTCTCCCTGTCGCCCTGGCCATCAGCAGGTTGCTGTCGGTGTTGCTGCCGACGACGAGCACCACCACCACCACCACCGCTACGCGCGCGCGAGGACGGTGACTGCGGAAACACGCCGTCTTGGATGCGGTGCGACAAGCTGGCAATATCCAGGACGAGCTGTCCCAGGAGTTTGGCGATGCGGATGCGCTCAAATGGGGAGAGGATGGTGCCGCTCTCGGAGGTGTAGGACTTGGTGCCGTCGAGGGACGGGGGCCGACGCGGGGCGTTTGTGTTGCCCGACATGGACATCGACGACGGCGACGAGTAGCTGTGGTTGTGCGCGCTGGTGGGATTGTAGATCGCTGTGCCGCCGGAGGTCGAGGCCGTCGGTGTGACGGGGCCGAATAGCCCGCCCGTGAGCATCTCCTCCGCGTGGAGCAGCAGCGCCTGGGGAGGACTCGACGGGGCCACGTACGGGTTGCTCTCGCGAAACGCAATGGCGCTTTGAATCTTGAGCAGCCGCTCTTTAATGAGCACGGCCTGCGCCATGGCGGCATCGATCGGGTTCTCCAGCTGCGCCGCCAGCACGAGCGAGGACATGGGGGAGTCGGAGCGCGAGTTCCTCCCGAGCAGCGTGGAAGTCGGGCAACGCCCAGTTGCCGTAGTGTTGTCGTGGGTCGTGTTGGTGTTGGTGTGCGTCGTCGTGGGGAGGGTGCCCTGCACCGTGACCGTGTTGCTGTTGCTCATGGTGATGGTGGTGGTAGTGGGGGGGTTCTCGCTGGTCGTGGCCAGTGGGGAGGTGTTTGGCGGACTGCTGCAGTCCAGGCCAGGATCCCCCGCAATGAGGGCAGTGGGGGTCGCGTTGGCATTGGCGCTGCTCATGTTGCTAGGATTGGGGTTGGCGTTTGTCGCCGCGTGGTGCGCCGTACTCATCGGCGCCAGCACGCCGCTGAGCGGCACCCCAGGGGGGAGGGCAGAGGGGAAATAAGTGGACGGTATGCGCTGGGAGCGGTGCCCAGATGCAGTGTCCAGCCCAAAGGACACAACCGAGGAGGGGACAGTGCGCAGCAGGTGTTGCTGCTGGTGGTGAATGTGCTGGGTCAGCTCATGCAGCTTCTCCTGGGCCACGGAGAGAGTGAGGGTGCCTGGGCCCACCCCGCTGTTTGCCTCGAGGTCATAGGGAAACGCAGGTCTGCGGAAGCCCGTCAGCCTGGGAGGCTCCATCTATGGTCTACGTATCGGACTGCTATAAAGAGGCTGAGCAGGGGGGGGGAGGTGGAGGAGGATAGAGCAAACTCTTCTCTGTTTCTTTTTTCCAGACACGACATCTCTCAAGCAGACTGTAGGCTACCGCTTGCCAAATTATGGAGAGCTCGTTGAATAGTGGTAAAGGGGCACCGGCGTGCTATAGCACGAAAACACATAGATAAGAACCCTAGAAGCCGCTGGGGGGCACCTCCCTCCCCAGACAACAAAAGGTCAGTTCCGCGCATGCTGGGAGGAGAGCAGCTTATTCTGTCTCCTTCAGCGACATCGAGGGAGAGGGTGAAAGGCGTACTCACCACTCATTTTTCCTCCTCCTTCACCTTCGATCTGGTGCCGGCCGCGTAGACATCCTTGGCGGACGCGATCAGTTCCTCCTTTCTCTTTGCCCCACCGCCCGCCGCCTTGGACGCTTTCAGGTAGGCCCGCAGCTGGGCCACTGTTAGTTTGTGCCACGTCCCCGCCTCCGCAGCGGCATTCACCACCACCCGAATGTCCTCCGCCTCCTCCTCGCTCTTCACCACCGCCCCCGTTGCGTCCGCGCCGCCCATGGATGGGGACTGTGTGCGAGGGCGTCGTGCGACGGTGCCAGCGGCTGGCTTCGGCTGCGGGCACAGCTCCTCCGCGCTGTACCCGGGACCAAGGACCAGACTGTTGAACTCGCGGAATAGGCTCGCGTGCTTTCGCATGCCCTCCCAGTCCGGCTGCGTGAAGTCGTGAAAGCCGTCGGTGGCTCGTGAGGGCACGGGAGGGCCGCCTTCCTCCTTCATCCCGCCCCGCGGCTTCGTGTTTGCGGCGAGGTTCTGCACTGCCAACCTCTTCAGCATGTGGTACTGCAGCTGCACCGAGGGATTCGCGACGGCGGTGATGTCGTACGGGACGGTGAGAGCGTCAATGATGCGTTCGGCGAGATGCACCTGGTTATCCGGCAGCTTCGCCGCAGGCGCCTCTTCCTCCTCCTTCTCGGCCTTCATCGAGGTCTCGGCCGGCGGCGGCGGCAGCGGGCGGATGTCGTCGGCGTAGGGCAGTGGCACCACGTACAGGCCCATGCCTTCTGCCGGGAGGCTCTCCACGGGGAAGCGCTGCGACTCGGCACACGCAAAGCGGCTGTCGGCAGCCTTCTGCAACGGTGGTGCGAGGGGAAGAGAGGAGACCGTGGTGGTGCTATCCGGTGGCGGGGGGGACGGCACCAGCGCCACGAGCCGCGGGGCAGACCGCGCGTTGCGCAGGTACAGAGCGATGGCGACCTTGCCCTGCCTCCGCATGGTGCGGACGAGCTGCACAAAGCAGCGGAGCGAGTCCTCGCCCCCCAGGGACAGGTTGGGGTGCAGGAACGAGCTGCGCTGCAAGGCGTGCTTGAAGACAAGCGCGTCGGCCATCGATTTGAAGCACAGAATGGTGTAGCCAGGCGGGGCTCCCGCGGCCGCCACCTCGGTCACCTTGGCGCGCTCCTCCTTGGTGAAGGGCACGAAGGTGTCCGCCACCGCCACGCCGTATCGCACGTCCTCTCTCCGTAGCGTCGCGGGAGGGCCGGCGTCCAACCGTGAACGCGCTCCATCCCCCACCCCCTCACTGCCGCCGTCGTCCCCCGCCTCCTCCTCCGCTGCCGTCGCCAATGGCGCACGGGCGGGCTTGCGGACCAGACGCGCCTGCCGCTTCACCAGCGCGTTCGTGCTCGCCTCCAGTCTCTCGCTCTTCGGCCCTGTGGCGGCCATGATGGGCGTGAACAGCGAGACCGCCATGCGCGGCACCGCCCCGCCATCGCTGCGCATGCCAATGGTGAGCGTGGTGTTCATGAAGGGCCGCTGGGGGTGCAGCTTGCCGATCACCGCGTGCATGCTGTCCTCCATATCGCCGCCATGCAACGCGCTTTGCACATGCACCCCGCCCACATAGCCGGCCGTCGAGGACGCAGCAGGTGTTGCCGAGGCCCACGTGGGCTGCTGCTGCGCGGCCGCCTCGCTCACCAGCCTGTCCCAGAACTTTCCTCTCCGGAAGATGGGCCCGCTGTCGCTGGTGGTGGCGGTGCGCTGCGCGGAGCTGACCGTGGCAGAATGGAGAGAGGCCGCCTCCTCCTCGTTGCCCTGAGCCGATCCGGCAGGCAGGGTGTTGCTGCCGACGCCGGGGGGCGAGCCTGCCAAGACGCTGGAGAAGATCGCGCCGGGGCCACTCCCCGTGCCCGTGCCCGTGCTAAGGCTGTTGTTGCGGTGGCTACTGCCGCTGTGGCCACCACCACCACCAGCCGTATCGCTCGCGCCAAGGCGGCCTGGCTCGCCGTCGGCGCAGTCGGCATCGATGCCGTGGCCGCCATCATGGCCCAGCGCGAACACCTCGGTGACGACACCCTCATCGTGCAGGGTGCGCATCTTATCCACGCAACGTCGCAGCTGCAGGGCGTCGCCCTTGGTCGGGTCGTCATCATTGGTGAAGATGAAAATGCGGCGGTACTTGACAACGTTGGCCCGCACGGTGAGTAGCATGTGCTGCGACATCCACAAGGCCTCATCCAGTGCGGCGGGCTGCGTTGGGTTGCGGTGGCCAATATCCTTGAGGAACTTGCCGTAGGCACCGGAGCCCGGCACCCCAGCCGCCTCCAGCTGCTCCACCTCCTGCACCCGCTCCACGTCCAGCGTATTGTACGGATGGATAACGTACACACCCGGTAGCTCGCACGGGTTGCTCGACTGCGCAGTGTTGTACAGAACGAGGCCGAGCAAGTCGCGGTCGCTCGTGATAATCTTTTCTTGATAGAGGCGGCCAACCATGCGCATCGCCTGCCTGAACGGTGTCATGAGCTCCCAACTACCATCTCGGCCCACATCGTCATCCTTCTCTGGCTTGACCTGACCATCGGGCGCCACGTTGGGCAAGGTGAACATGGCCGCACGCGCGTCCACGAGGCACAGCACCGCATCCTTCTCGGTCCGCTGGACGGCCGCCACCTCCCTCGCTTCCTCGGCGTCCTCGTAGTCCCCGTACGGGCTGCCGCCGAAGCCAGTGGTTGCCTCAAAGTAGTCGCCGAAGTCGCCCATAGGGATGAATGGAGAGGGGGGAGGGGAGTGGCGGTCCTTGTGTGAGCTAACCGTTTCCTTTCCTCTCCTCCTACCAACTCTATGCTTTCCTGTGATTCGGGTCTATATGCTCGGGGCAAGAAGCGTCTGTCAAGAGATGAGGAAGAAGGGGAGCACACAGGCACAAAAACATCTCTCGGCAGCGGTGCAGAAATAGAGAGGAAGTATGGAGAGGGCCGTGGAGGATGGCCCAATAGCAAAAGAAAGGCGAATCCCTTGGCAGCACTGCCTCACCGCGGCGCGCCATCCTCGCAGACAGGTCCTCTCTGGCTTCCTCCTCGTGTCGCCACCGCGAGGCATCCCCTCTGCCTTCGTGCTATCGTCAAACTTGCCCCATTGTCCTTCTCCTATTCTTTTTCTACTTGTGAAGGGGGGGAGGGGTGAAGAGAGAACCAGCGGTACACACAGTGCGCGCGTGGACGCGGGAAATGAGGAAGGAGCGAGCACATCAGCGGAAGATACCTCTGTCCCTATCCCCCTGCCACCTATCTAGAGGAGGAAAGGGTGAGAGGGAACGGAGTCAGCAAAGGAGTACGAGGAGGAAGGCGGAGGGGGGGGGGGGAGGGGATGACAAGGATTGGTACGAGGAGTCTAGAGGGTGGTGGAAACCACGAAACAAGAAATCAGTCATATGGGGCCGGAGAAGAGGCGTGGTACATCCCTTCTGAGAAGAGGAGATCGCCATTGCTTTGGCTTACATCAGCACTCCCTCGAGGGGTAACAGGGAGGAGGAGACTACATCCACGGAACGAAGCGGCGCTCGTCTTCGGTAGTGGCCTCGTGTTCCGGCGGCGGTGGACGCGGGTGTAGAACATGATGGCGCTGCTGCTGCTGTTGGACTTCGTCCTCCTTGCCTCCGTGCTGCTGCTGCGCGTGTGCCGCCACCGCGGCGGCCGCAGTCGTCGCGCGGGATACGGTCTCGAAGTTTTGGGGCAGCTGCGGCTCCACGAGATCGCCGGTGAGGAGGGCGTTGGGGTTGCGCTTGTAGGACTCGAAGAAAGCCTCGCGGTCTTGCTGGTAGCGCTGGTACTCGCTGCGGTCCATCGCCTGCGAGGGGGTCACGAGGGGGGTGGCCCTGTACCCCAACTGACTCGTGCCGATGCCGGCGATGGTGCGCTTCGCCGCCGATGGGTCGTCCGTCGCGGTGAGAGCGGCGGCGGCGGTCCCTCCGCTGTAGCCGCCGCCAGGGGTGGCAAGCAGCCGTGCGCCGCCGGGCGTGCGCGCGGGCGTCGTGGCCCCACCCGCCGCGGAGCTGACGAGCTGTTCCTCCTGCCATGCAGCAACGCCAAGCGCGGCTGCGTCGCGTGCGGCCTCGGCGGCTACGGCCTGATTCACCTCCTTCACGCCCCGCCTGAGGTAGTCCGGGCCTGCCTGCGGCCGTAGCGCACTGGGCACAATCATAGCGGCGACCGGGTCGCGGCTAAGCAGGCGGCTCGCGCGCTGCCAGTCCTCCAGCACCTGCTGCTCCTCCGCAGTCGGCTGCGCGAGGGCGGCGGCGGCAGCCCGCACATGTTTGACGCCCAGCTGTCTCTCCTTCTCTCGGGCCGCGCGGCGCTCTCGGGTCTGCTCCTTGGCGACTGCGTTGAGGCCTTCGATGTCACGCTGGATGCGCCGCATCATGGCGTTGGCGTCGTCAATGTCGGGCATCACAAAGTCCACCGGCGTCAGCGAACCGCCGAACATGTGGGCCTCCGCGCCGGCGGACCCGTTGCTGACAAAGGTGGTCGTCGCGCTGCGGGAGAGCGTGCGCTGGCGGCGCAGGCGGCCGCCCTCTCGCTCCCCCTCCCCCTCCCCCTCCGCACCAGCGGCAGCGGCAGCGGCGTCGCCGTCCTCCGAGGGCGAGCCGCCCCTGGCTGAGTCCCGCTTCGCTGGTGCCAGCACGACGGAGCCAGCGGCCTGGGCCTCCGGGCTCACGCCAAGGGCACCGTAGCCATCGACGAAGAGGACGCTGTCCTTGCGCTGGGTCAGGTGGGCCTCGAGCGTGGTCGACTGCGCGGCACCGAGCAAAAGAGCGGAAGTGGACAGAGACAGGGGGCTGCCGCTGCTGCCGCCGTCCTTGGCCCCCGCCAGCTCGCCGGCGAACTGGCGGGCCACGGTGCTGAGGTAGGACTGCTGTGCGTGGTGGCGATCACGGTAGTTGGCGATGGGCAGCTCCGGCGCAGCAGCGGCCGCGTTTGTCATGACGACGCCGTCGTCGTTGCTGTCACTGCCAGTGCTCGCGCCGGCCGCGTCCCGCATGCGGTCGAGCAGCGACGGCGCGCGGCCCGGCACGGCCGTGGTCGCCATGCTCTCGCTCACTCCCGCGGTGCTTGCGTGGGGCCCGCTCTCCTGTGAGGTGCTGAGGGCGAGCTGCGGCTGGGTGGAGGATGGCGCGCCGCGAGCAGGAGCAGGGGCCAGCTGGTACTTGGCGCGCAGCATGTCCATCGCCTTCGCTGGATCCCCCCGCTTTAGCATGCGCTCAAAGGCCTCCGCCCCCTTCACGGAGCCCTTGCCAGGCGACCCGCGGAATGGCGACGGCGTTGCCAGGACGCGGCCCACGCGCATCGGAGACGTCGTCGCGCCTGCACTGGGGGACCGCCGCCGCGACCCCGAGCGTTCCTGACTCGGCGACTCCACCACGCCGTCGGCGCCGGGGGACGTCAACACATCTTGCTGATATGTCTCGTTGCCGCCGCCATTCCTCTCGGCGTGCCAGCGGGAGCTGCTCGTGTTGGCAAGAAGCATGGCCATCAGCTTCTGCGACTTGGCCGTGCGGTATCGCTCCTCCTCGCGCAGGTCCTGCAGCTGCTCCTCCAGCTTGCTGATGTTCTCAAACACGGCAGCGGCGAAGAGAAAGTTGTGCTTGTGGTACCTGTCGTTTGGCGTGGTGGCCATGGCGTGCCGGCGGCCGCGCTGCGGGGGTGGGCCGACAGTCACATCCGGGTCCACAAACGACACGCAGGACTGGATGCTGTGCGAGTCCGGCAGCTGCATGACGTAGCCGATGGACAGCGCCTCAGCCATGGTGATTTCGAAGCGGGGGTGATCGGCAGACAAGAAGATGTGCACAGGCGGCAGCGGGTCGGATAGAGGCACCGGGTCAGAAACAAGAATAGGAGCGGCAATAGTGGCTTGTCTCTGCCCCCCTGCGTCGAGGAGAGCAGCTGCCTGCACCGCGCCAACCACGGTCCCTGGCAAGGCACTCTGCTGCGGCGGCGGCGTTGCCTTCCCCTCACCACCAGCTGCCGCTGGCAGCGAGGGCGGGGAGGACGCGACAAGGTGCTCCCGCACAGTTGCCTGTTGCTGGGCAGCGAGCTTCTTCTCCATCTCCGCCTCCTCACGTACCTCACCGGCCAGGACGCGGTCACGTTCGCCGAGGGTACGTGTCAGGGCCCGCAGGCGTGGCGGCATCTCATGCGCTTTCCGCAGAGCGGGCGATGGGCTGGTAGAGGGCGGCAGCTGCAGCTGCAGCGCCAGGCATTCGCTGGCGGCCCGCGCGGATGAGGACGTGGGCCGCTTGCTGCCGGGCAGCCGCCGCGTAAATGGGGCATCCATCGCGGCGGGGTTCACCAGAAAGGCACAGGCGCCTGTGTTGTTCCTGCGTCTGCTGCTGCTGGTACCGCTGCCATCCGCCCGCGGCTTCCGCCCCCCCGGCAGTCTGGCTGAGGCCGCCCGTCGCTCGTGGGAGATGCGGGCTGCGGCGGCACGCCCGGAGCCCGCAGCCGCACCGGCCGCAACAGAAGCATCCGCTGTGTTGCTCTGAGGGCCCTGCCCAACTGCCAGCGTGCTTCGCCGAGGTGGCTGCGTGGCCGGGTCCGGCACAGCAGCGACGGCGTCCGCGATGGACCTGTGGTGCTGCTGCTGCTGCTGCGAGGCGGTCCCGGGCCGACTGCCGTCACTCCTTCCCTTTCGGTTGGCACTGTTGTCCGTGGAGGCGATGGGCAGCGCTGGTGCCGCCTCGCCACGCATCGTGGCAATGGCCCAGTCCCTGGCAGCGGCATCGATCGCGGCCGTCTCGCGACTGCCCTCGCCGCTGCCCATGGTGGCATAGTTGATGTCCTCCCACTTCACGTAGTCGCGGTAGGTGAAGCAGAGCGCCTTGAGCTGCACCTCGGCAACACGGCGGGCGAAGGCGGTGTAGCGGAGCCCCGCCGGGGCCGACTCCACCACCGGCATCCGCAGCCGCCCGACGACGTCGCTCTCTACCTCTGGCACGGGCGGCTGGAAGATCTTCTTCATGAGAAGTGGGGCCAGGCTGGTGACCTCGCCAGAGTGCTCGTGCAGCCTATCAGCACGCTCCAGGGCATCCACCAGCCTACCCCGCGAAAGGCGCCAGCCCTCGACCATGGTGCGGGCAGCCAGCCCCAGCGGCCAGCGGTGCGCCACCAGGCATCCCTCTCCCAGCACATCCCCCGGCCCGTAGGCGGCGACGCCCTCGCAGATCGACTCGACAGTGCCGTGCATGATGAATATGAGTTCCTCGCAGCGCTCCGACGTGCTGGTGATGAGCTGGCCGGGCGAGTACACGACCGGCTCGACACGCTCCTGGATGAGGCGCAGCACCACATCGCAGAAGGGGCGGAAGATTTGCGAGTGAGTGCGAAGATGGGCGGCGAGGGCGGGGGTGAAGCGCTGCTCGGCAAGCCACTTGATGCGCAGGGAAGCCGCCTTGTCTACCAGCGTCGTGCGCAGCGTGTCGTCGCGGCGCATGGTCTGCGCAAAGTCGGCGTGCGGCAGGCACCACACATCGCAGACGCTGTCGGCGACAAGGGTGTAGCCGCGCGCCTCGCCAAAGAGAATGGACAGCTCGCCAAACGAGGAGCCGGCGTGCACCACCTCGAGGACGTTGAGGAATGGGGTACCCCCACACCGGTCGCAGGCACGGCCTGTTCTGCCGAAGCGGCCCCCCACGCCCGTGCTTGTGGCGTGGCCCACGGGGCTGGCGATGGTCCCCGCTGCGCCGTCTGGGGACGGCGCCTCCGTGATGAGCAGCCGGCCGCGACGCAGGAAGCACAGCTGCCGCGCCGCGGACGAGTTCATGTGAGGACAAGCAATGACGTCGCCGGGCATGTACGTGCGCGGGGTCAACCGGGAGATCAAGTTCCGCAGCGTCGCGGGCGGGGTGTCCTGCAGCAGCCAGCTCTGCCGCATGAGGACCTCGTTCTGGGGAAAGGCACTGGCGAGGACTCTCGCACGGGCGGCCGCGACGAAGTCCCCGACGGTGCGAGCGACACCCCTCGTGGGGAGGGCACCCGCAGGCGCCGAGAGCCACTCGCCGACGCCGCCCCTCGCCTCCATGTCACGCCGCGCAAGCTCGACCAGCGCCGCGTGAACGTCGAGCACCCGCACCCGCACGACGTCGGTGTACTCCACGTACTGCATGCCGCTGGCATCGTTGCCGTCGCTGTGCCCATTCTGATTGCTGCCAGCTGCCTTCCCAGGGCCAACAGACATTGCTGTCGCTGTCGCGGTGCAGGTGGCACAGCGACCAGGCGCGAGACCAAGCGCCTCAGCTGCCCCAAGCACAAATGGCGCGCGAAGGACTTCTGTCCGCAACGGTTGCAAGGTGGGCTGTCCCACCGCACGACTCGCCTTGCGGAGCGAGCGCTGGATGGCCGTCGTCATGTTGGACACCGAAACAGCGTTCCCCGCAATCACGGTTCCCGTCTCCCCAATGCCGAGTCCCTCCCCGCTGCTCCCGCCATCAAAGCCGGCACAGATGCCGCCAGTGGTGCAGAGACGAAAGACCTCATCGCTGGAAGTGAAGAACTGCTTGCGGTCTGCCCCCCTGGACGGCGTGGCGGTGGCCAACGCAGGGGCGGAGGATGGCAGCGTGCGCCGAGCGTGTTGCTGGAAGTGCGTCACACGCACGCTGCCGCTAACCACAATGTACACGAACGACGCCTCCGCAGGCTCGCAAGGGAGCGACAGCACGTCATCCGCGCGGTAGCTCACGGGCTCCATCTTCTCCGCAAGGAGTTCCAGCAGTGCGTTGAGGTCCAGGTTTAGCGGGGCGTCGAGAAGAATGCCCGCCGCGGCAGCGTTCAGGGCCGTGCAGAGCTGGTTCACAGCCTCCTTGCGGGCCTTCCCAGAGGTAACGTCCTTGCCCCCGCTTCCCCCGTATGAGGCCATGCGCCGCTTGCTGGCGCGGTCGCGTGCCATGAGGCGGCTACGCACCCGCATCACTGGGGCAAAAAACCGCCGGAGGGTGATGCCGGGGACCGCCTCCAGCGCCGTGTTGATGTAGGAAAGGCGCTCGACATCGATGCTTTCCAGGCCGTTGGCGGGGTTGGTCGCCCCCGGGCCGCCAGGAAGGTGTACAGCGCTGCTGCGACGACGGGAAGAGCGGCGGCGGCGGCTGATGTTGTTGTTGTTGTGGCTGCTCTGCCTCGTCCCCGGCGCGTGCACGATGATGCCTGGGCCCGAGCTCATCCTCGCGCAGAGAAAGGACGGGCGAGGGGGGGAGGGGGGGGGACAGCAAAAAGGGATGTGTTGTCCTGCCTTGCTTCGCAAAGCTGAACTCTAGAATAAACGACAATCAAAGAAATCGCAAGAGGTGAAGTGGCGACGGGAAGCGAATGCCGCCGCCTCCCCAAGTACCCAAAGAGCAAGACCGTGTCCTCGTCTGTCCTGTCGACAGTGGATGGCTTCCTATGGCGTGTGCATGTGTGTGTGTGAGAGTGAGAGCGAGAGAGAAGGAGAGAGTGTGTGAGGCACATCTTTGTCTACATGTGGGGGAGGGGGGGGGGAGGCCGCAGCTGGTTCCATGGCGCGCTTGGCAATGCAGCCCTCTCCCCTCCGCGCACGAGCCCTCCCCCCTTCGGTTTCTCTTCCTCCGCTCTCCCTCTCCTCACCATCTCATTGGGAGAGAGATAAGCCGCTGTGAGTATGTCGGCATTTCGTTTCCTCTCTGTTTTACACTCCCTGTCTGTTTACTGTGTCCGTGCTTTACATTAACAGTAGTGGTCTACTCTCGTCCTAGGCAGGGGAAGGGTGTGTAGGACGGGGAAGAAGGAGAGAGAGGGATATGTACATGGTGGGCCAACGAGTTGCTTGCAAATGGATACAGGGGAGAGAGGCAGCGCGACATCATCGCGACCAAGTGGAGGCAGTACACAAACAGGCAGACCTCGCCCCCCCCCCCCCTCCTCATCCTCCTCCTCTCCTCACACGGAGACTTGGGAGGAGAGGAGGCAGGGAAGGAAAGGAGAGCGAGGAAGGAGTAAACACGAGACGCGAAGCAGACCACTATGGGTGCTGGCAAGTCCTTAGGAGCTGCCCTTCGTGGTGGAGAGGCGGTCGGCCATGGCGGCCTCGTCTGCCTTGGACATGCGCACCGTCTTTGGGTCGTGCGGGTACACGTACTTCTCGAAGAGTTCCTCGTCCTTCTTCTCGTAGTCCACATGGTATAGCCTATCGACAGCCACCTGCAGCTCCTTCTTGGGCACCTTCTTCGTTTTCTGCGCTGGGTGGAAGCGCTGGTCGAGCTCCTGCCGGCGTGCGCGGCTCTTCGCGAGTTCATCGTCGTACATGCGCTTCACCTGGTCCTCAATGTCCGCGCTATCCCTCTTGATGCTCTTCTGGTGCTTCTCTTCTTCCATCTTCCGCTCGCGCTCCTGCCTCGTGGCGGCGAAGCGCTGCAGCTGCTGGTCGTACATGCGGTTGACCAACTTCTCCTCCTCCGATGGGGTGACTTTCCTGGTGCTGGACTGGGCGGTGGTGCGACGCAGCGTGGCCATGCGCTCCTCCTCGCGCTGCTTGGCCAGATCGATCTGGCGGTAGTACAGGCGCTGCACCATCTTCTCCTCGCCTTCCCTGTCCAGTCGGTGGACCTCCTCGTACGTCCCTTCGTCGGGGTACTCATCCTTCGCGGCGGGCATGGGTGCCCTCTTTTTTCCTCTCCCTGCTGCGGTTGCTTTGCTTCTTGAGCTGCCCCTGCCGCGAGCCGTTTTGGGACCTGCCCCCTATGTATGCTTTGTTCTTGTCCTGCTATTGCTTGGCTCCACCGTCGCGTCCCGAGTGCGGGCCTCTCGAGGGGAACTGCAATCCAACGACGGGAAACAGGAAGGCAAAAAAACAAAGGAAGGAGTGATTGCAAGGAACGCCCTCTCGATCGTTTGGCAGCCGGTGTGTGTGGTTTCTAGCTAGTTGGGAAGTGGAAGAGGAGAGAGAGAGAGGTAGGGAGGTAGGGAGAGGGGGGGTGCAAACTTTTGTGAAAGAAGGCAATGAGATGCGCTCTACACTTCTCCCTTCACCCGTGCTATCCGCCCATGAGGATTGTGTAAGCTGATCTGTGAGTAGGGAGTCATATGGAGGAGAAGGGGAGAAGGAGGACGGACGGGGAATCACACACACACAGAGGCACACGCCACCCTCACCGCTGCCCTCTCTTCACCTTCAACTCCTCCGTGAAGACGGCGTGGGCCTCGGTGTAGGCGTTGGTCGGGTCGTGGTAGTAGCTGTCGGCCGGCTGGGCCACATTCACCGTCTGCGAGGTGCCCAGCTTTCGGAACACGCCCAGACCCCTGCCCCCGTGGTCGCCGTCAGAAGAGCTGTCCTGCCCGTGGGAGGATGGGTGGTGGGGGCTCTCCCGCGCCACGTAGAATGTCTGCGCGGCCTCTGCCACGTACGGCGCGGCGGCCTCCTCGGGTAGCAGGTCCAAGTCCGGGTGCCCCATGAGCAGGCACTGCTCCTTCCCCCATTGCACGCTGCGGTAGGTCGCGGCGAGGTCGGTGCTGCGGAGGAGCAGGGCAATGTCGTACCCTACGCCGCCGGTGTACGTCGACTCGCGCAGCAGCTGCGTGCGGGCACGCTGGTCCTGCAAGGGGTTTTCACCGCTCGAGAACTCCCGGCTCGCCTTGAGTGCGCGTGTGGCGGCGCGGCGGTCGAGTGGGTGGGGAATGCAGGCGCTCTTGACGCAAGTCACTTCGGGGCAGTAGCGGCTGAAGAACACGCTGAACTCGCGCTGCAGCTCCTTCTCCACGCGCTGGTAGGCCAGCAAGAGCAGCTGGTCGTGGTGCAGGACGCGGTCGGTAGCCTCACGCGCGAGCACAAACTCCGTGGGGGATGTTGGGTTCAGCACAATGTCCACCTTGTCGGGCACAATGGCCGCGTTGTGCAACAGCGTGTTGACATCGGCGAAGTAGCCCACGAAGAACGGGTACACAAACGGCCCAAAGGTAGGGAGCGGCGTCGCCTGCTTCAGATGGAACGGCGAGACCTGTGCGACAGAGGCCCAGAACGCCTCCTTGGCCGCTGCCTCCGCGGCCGCCTTCCCTCCCCGCACAGGCTCCTCTCCCTCGCTGTCACGCGCATCTTCCCCGCGGGCGGCCCGCTCTCCTTGTCGCCGCCGCCGCTGCCGCCGCCCTCGCCGTGCCGTCACTTGGGCAGCTTTGCTGGGCCTCCCCTTCTTCCCCTTCTTCCGCGAGGACGAGGTCGCACCTCCCTCCCGCTCGGTCGGAGCGAGCGGTAGTGGTGCACTGGGGAGCGGAACGGGGTCCGCCAAATCGTCAAAGAGGCTGGCGGCGTCGGGTCCCATCGTGCTGACCTCAGCCGCATCCGCTTCCGCCGACTGGTGCGGAGGCGGAGATGACTGCGGGGCTGCCTCCTTGGCTTTCCCCGTCGCCATCGTCGCCTCCTGCTCCTCCCCCACCCCTGCGCCACCCTCTCGCCCCTTCTGCCCTTGGCTTTCCTTCCCCCACCACATGCTACGTGTCACACCATCCGGCAGCGGCAGGAGGCGCGGCGAGGCGTCGTCGGTGTCGTCACGATTCCGGCTCCGGCCATCAGCCCAGAGCACCCCGCTGGGGTCACGCACCACAAAGCCGAAGCGCCGACAGAAGAGCTCCAGGTACTCTGGGGAGGTGAACACAGGCAAGGCAAGGTAGTTGTCCAGCGCAAAGACCTGCGGCTTGACGTCGTACGGGTCCCAGGCGCCGACGGGTGAGGCGAGGGAGAGCAGGGTGCTCCCCAACAGGTGCCGGGTGAACTCCAGCTCCGTCCGCGCATCTCTGTTCTCGCGGAGGGTGAACGCGATAGCGGACTCGAGCTCGCTGTTCCGTGGCAAGAGTCTCCGTGCCTCCGCACGCAGCAGCCTCTCCGCCTCCGCAGCAGCAGCAGCAGCAGCAGCAGCAGCAGCAGTCGCTCCCGCCGCGGTGGAGGTGGACGACGACGCCGACGATGATGCTGAGGCAGAGGGGCCTGCACCATCGCCGCCGCCCTCTCCTTGCTGTTGCTCCCAGCGACGCCGCCGCATCAGCGCCACCAGGCGACGGCGTTCCGTCAGCTGGGCCGCCATAGCGGCGTTGGCCGCCTTCAGGCCAGTGAGCTGCTGGCGCAGCGACCGCAATGCACTCTTGGGCGTTGCCTTGGCACGCAAACACAGCAGCGATGTTCTCAGCATATGATTGGCAGCGTGTTCTGCTACTGCTGTTCCTGTTGCTTCTTTTACGGGATAAATGCACTGTCTCTTTTGTCCTCTAGCTAAGGCGTTTTTGCGCACTAACAGAGAAGAAGGAAAAGAGCGAAAGGCAACTGCGAAAACGGCACCGCGCAAAGCACACCTCTCTCTCCCCTTCGTCACACACGTGGCCAGTCCTATCTGTTGACCCATTTCTCCTCCTCCTTTCGCTTCCCGTCCATCTCTTTGGCTGCCTCGATGAACGCAGCCCCCCGTCTTTGTCATGCAGTGCTCTTGCTCATTCATGCGCCTTTCATTCTCCTTTGACTTCTGTATCTTCCTTCCCTCCTCTCCCCCACGCGCTTCTGTGCGGCCTTTGGGGGGGGGGAAGCGAAAAGGGGGGAGGAGAAAGCAGAAGACGCGGCGACAAGGCCGGCGCGTGTACATGAAGAGGGAGGGGAGAGGGGCACAGGGCAAGGAGGTCAAGCGCCGTGTGTGTGTTGGTGTCCTTTTCGATATATGGTACGACAAAAGGAGAGAGAAAGGGGGAGAGGGGATAAAAGCATAGCTTGGCGAGAGGTCATCTGCGGCTGGGTGTGTATACAACCGATGAGAGAGGGCAGCGGCACGGACCACGGGGCGACGGCAGGGTCTAGTGCGACAAGAGCGCGGAGCGAGGCGGCGGCGGCGGCGGGGGAGTGGGCAATTGAGGCACCGTCCGTCACCGGTCAAGGACGGTGCGCGATGGATCGTGAACTACGAGGTGTTTTATACTGTCCACATCTCCTTCACATGTACCTTGTGGGGAGTGTGGGTGGCGTGTATGGGCTGATGGCCAAACGTAGCAGTAGCAAGCAAAGAGAGAAAGGGGGCCCCTCCCTTCGCCTAGCCGCCGAGAGGGTTGTTGATAGTCAGCACCACCTTCCCCCACGACTTGCTGTCCTCCAGGCGTTGATGGGCCTGGGCAACCTCCTCCAGCGGAAACGTCTTGTTCGCGACGGGTACAATCATGCGCTCCGTCATGTACGGCATCACCTCCTTCGTGAAGGTGTCCACCAAACCCGCCTTGTACACGTCGGACTGGCATCGCAGCTTGGAGAAGATCACCGAGGCGCGCTGCCGGTACAGGGGCAGGCAGTTGAGGTGCACCCGCGCGCCACCAAGGAAGGCGAGCACGACGATGCGGCCGTCCTCGGCCAGCACGGCGCCATCCTCGCTGATGTAGCTACCGCCAAAGACGGGGTCCAGGATCGCGTTGATGCTGCCCTCCCCTAGCAGGTTCTTGATCTTTGGGGCGAAGCACATGCCAGTCTCGTCTGACGTCCGGTCAAGGTTGATGCTGGCGTAGTTCTTGCAGACGTCCACCTTGGCCTCGGAGCTCGTCGTCACCGCCGTCGCCTTGAAGTACTTCTCGACAAGCTGCGACGCAGCGGTGCCCACGCCACTCGCGCCGGCGTGGATCAGGATGTGCTGCCCCTCCTGCGTGTTCGCGTGCATCTTCAGCGCCTGCCACGCGGTCAGGAACGCCTCCGGGATCGCAGCCGCCTCGATGAACGAGTAGCCCTGCGGAATCGGCATCACGGAGCCGCTGTGCGCCACAGCGTACTCCGCGTAGCCGCCGCCAGACAGCAGCGCCATCACCCGGTCACCCTCCTTCACGTTCTTCACCTCGTCACCAACCTGCGCGACGACGCCAGACACTTCCAGACCCATGATCTCACTGGCACCCTTTGGTGGCGGGTAGTGCCCACGACGCTGCGCCGCGTCAGCCCTGTTCACGCCAGCCGCCATCACCTTGATGAGCACATCGGTGCCCTTGTTCACGGCGACTTTGGGAATACGGCTGACCTGGAGCATGTCCAGGTCCCCAAAGCCCTTGAGCGTGATGGCACGCATAGTCTGCATGGCTACGGCAGGAAAGGAGGAGGCAGGGGAGGAGGGGGGGAAGGATGGCGCACGAGAGTGCTAGGCAAGGTGTGCGGGGAGAGTGGGGTGGGGGTGGGGGTGGGGAACGTATCGTGCGAGTTCTTCCTTGCTGTTGACAAGAAACCCCAAGCGAGGAGAGAGATGAACGATAGGAGTACGGAAGAGAAAGGGGGGGAGAGAGGAGAGTTTGTTGCAAGGGTTCTGGAAGGCTTCGCGTGACGGTCGCCCGAGAGAAAAGAGGACGGGCTTCGCTGTGCTATTCCCCTGCGGCACGGTGAGGTAAACAAACAGTCACGATGAAAAGGTTGGCTTAGCAAAAGGAGAGTTGCGTAACAGGCTTGACGACAAGGAAGGTGGTGGGAAGAGGGGGGGGGGGAAAGGTGAAGTGCACGGGCTATCGTCATGTGAGAAGTAGCACCGCCAGCACGGGGCCTCTCTCCTCCCACTCTCTCACTTCTCCCCTCTACCCCCCTTTCCGTCGCACCCCCCTCGCGCATCGCCCTTCTGTTCTTCTTTGGGGCATTCCAGCTCAACATGTGAGGAGAGAAAGGCAGTTCAGGAACGATTGCAACGAGAGAATAGTAGTAATAATAGTAATAATAATAATAGAGCAGCTGTAGGAATGGCACTCATCATAGACCTCAGCTAATGGTTCGCCGCAGCACCGTCCACGGTGAGGACGACCTTGCCCCACGTGCTGTTCTCCTCCAGTGCTGCGTGGGCCTCGGCAACCTCCTCAAGGGGAAACGTGCGGCTGACAACAGCCTCCATCTCTCTCTTGGCCAGTAATGGCACCGCCTCCGCCGCGAAACTCGTGGCCAGCGCCTCCTTGTACGCGTCTTGCCTGGAGCGCAGCTTGGAGAAGACCACTGTGGCGGAAGGGGCGAACAGCGCAGGTCCGTTCACCTGCAGCTTCGATCCGCCCATGAAGGCGAGCACGACGATGCAGCCGTCCTCGGCCAGCACAGCGCCATCCTCGTTCAGGTACGTGCCGCCAAAGACGGGGTCAATAACAACGTTCACCTTGCGCGGGCCGATCGCCGCCGTCACCTTCGGCGCGAAGCTGTTCCCCTCCGAATCTGGCGTTCGGGAGAGGCACACGGACGCGTACTTCTTGCAGACGTCCACCTTGGCCTCGGAGCTCGTCGTCACCGCCGTCGCCTTGAAGTACTTCTCGACAAGCTGCGACGCAGCGGTGCCCACGCCACTCGCGCCGGCGTGGATCAGGATGTGCTGCCCCTCCTGCGTGTTCGCGTGCATCTTCAGCGCCTGCCACGCGGTCAGGAACGCCTCCGGGATCGCAGCCGCCTCGATGAACGAGTAGCCCTGCGGAATCGGCATCACGGAGCCGCTGTGCGCCACAGCGTACTCCGCGTAGCCGCCGCCAGACAGCAGCGCCATCACCCGGTCACCCTCCTTCACGTTCTTCACCTCGTCACCAACCTGCGCGACGACGCCAGACACTTCCAGACCCAGTATCTCACTCGCCCCAGGCGGAGGCGGGTAGTGTCCCATGCGCTGCGCGACGTCAGCCCTGTTCACGCCAGCCGCCATCACCTTGATGAGCACATCGGTGCCCTTGTTCACGGCGACCTTGGGCACCTGCGCAATCTTCAGCACATCGCGTCCCCCGAAGCCTGTCAATGTCACGGCGCGCATGAGACTTGTGTCTGTGTGTGTGTCTGTGTGTCTGTGTCTCGGTGCGGTTGGGTGCGTGGCACAAAGGGCAGTATCCTCTCCCTGGAATGGAGTTGGGATCTTCTTGTCTTGTCGTCAAGTATCGTTCTCTGCGGAAAGGAGAGAGAAGGGGACGGGAGGAGGTGCAACAATGCAGCAACAACGACGATGGTGGCACACACACACCTTCCCTCTGCTCGCCCTCTCGCAGGGGCCTCCCTTCGCAGCAGGGAGACGAGAAGAGTGCCCCCCCCCCCCCCCGGTGCACGCTTCCCTTGGGAGGAGCACACTAACACCTTGCCGCAGTCGCTTCTCACAACCCTTGTGTAGTTTGCGGACATGAATATGAAGAAGAGAAAGTGAAGGGAAGATGGTGAAGGACTGATATACAGAGCGGATGGCGTGTCAGCGGGAGCTGGAGAAGGGACACACGGAGAGAGGCTGTCGTCTAGAACAAAAAGGTGTAAAACGAAGAGATAGCGGCGCCTACATCACAATGGTGGCTGTTGGGGGTGGGGGGGGGAGGGAGAAGTGACAGAGAACAGAAAGATAGACAGCCAAGGGGTTGTACGGGGATTGTTGCTTCTCAAGAAGCCAAGGGACAGGGTGAGTACGATACATGATGTTGTAGAGGTATGGGTTGACAAGTGCGGAGAGGCGCATCCACACACACGCGCACACCCCAAAAAACGGAGGTCGTGTGGAGAGGAAAGAGGGAGGGCAATCGAGGCTTACCCCGCTCATCGGTTAGTCGGCGGTGGTGTGGCGGAGATGGTTGCGGTAGTCAGTCGATTCCCATCGCGCAGATTCACAGAGCTGCTGCCGCTAACGAACATGGGACGACCCATGTAGCCAGCGCAGGAGGATGCGGTGTGGGGCCTGCTCTTCGTTGGCGAGGTCTCGCGGAACCCGTCCGCCGTGATACCGCCCGTGGTCGCCAGTGCATTCGCGTTGTTGTAGCTGTTGTTGTTGGTGGCAGAGGAGGGGCGGTGCGGAGCCAGCGGAGCCGCGGTGGTGCTGCGCTGCTGGGCGAGGTTCCTCAGCGCCTCCTCCAGCTGCTGCAGCTCACGCCTGTCCGCCTTGTTCACCTCGAGGATGGCTGTGTTCTCCTCCAGCTGAGCAACGCGGCGGCACAGGCCATCGTCGGGCTCAACAGCCACGCTGATGCGGCGGCGAGGTCCCGCCGTACCATGTGCCGCCGCCTCCTGCACCCGCAGGCTCTCCACCGTTGGCTGAGAGATGCGTCGGGGAGGGGGAGAGCTGCGATCCGCGGTGCCGGTCCCCGGGGAGGCAGCGCCAACCAGTGGCGGGAGGCTGTTGCTACGGGCTGGTAAAGGGGGCCGCTGCGTCGCCGAGGACGTGGCCGCCTCCTTCACCGGCTCACCAGGCGCCACGCCCACTGGCGAGCTGTTGCTGCTGCTGCTGCCAACACCACCACCACCGCGCCGGCTGACCTCGCCACCAGCCGCGTTGTCGGGTGTGGTGTTACCAGGAACAACATTGACAATGCCGTTGTCGGTGCCCCGAGCGCCACCGGCCCCCTCGCGAGAGTAATATCCCTCAACGGTCTGCTCAAGGCTCCGGACGCGGAAAGTGAGGTCAACGAGCGCGGCATTGGCCACGAGGCCCTCCGCGCTGGCGCCGTCGCCACCTCCCTCCTTGGCGACAAACAGGCGCGACAGACGCTCCTCCACCTGGGCAAGTCGCTCCTGCAGCTCGTGAAGTCTGCTCTCGTCACCCGAGGCCTCGGCCTGCTCGCCACCGCTCTTGCTGCCGCCGTGCTGCTCCATGGTGACAAGACGCTGTTCTATCAGGCGCACCGCCTCGGCCAGCTGGTCCACCTCTGCGCTGCTGGCGAAGTGGCCCGGTGCCACAGCGGCGGCGGAGTTACTTCGGCTGTTTCTGGCGGCCGCGCTGAGGGACTCCGCCGTCTGTTTGTTGATCATCGCCCGCAGTACGTCGAGCTCCTCGTGCAGCTTGACGAAGGCGGGCAGTGTGTGCAGGAACTCGGTGCGTTCGCTCACGGAGTGCGCGGGCTTGCTGGGATTGCCGTCGTCGCCGCTGGCCATGGCGAAGATGAGGTCGGGGCGACCAGCCCAGAGATCCGTGAAGGCCTTTGGCAAGTCGCACGCGCGCTCCGCATCTTGCACACGAGACAGGAGCTTCCCCAACGTCTGCTCCATGCTCTTCACCGTTGCGGTGGTGCCGGTGATGTCGTCACTCAACGCGTTGGTGACAGCCGTGTGCGCACTGTGGGCAGCGCGCTGCTGCGCTGCCTCAGTCTCCTGCGCCTCAGCCAGCTCCTGCACTCGGTGGCGCAGCGCCGCCAGCTCCTCCTGCACCGCTGCGTCCTTGGCGCTTCTGTCGCCGTCACTCCTTTCCTGCTTGAGCGCGTCGACCTCGCTACGCAGCCCGTTGTTCTCCATCTGCAGCTGGTCCAGACGGGCCTTCATCGCGGCAATGTCATCCTCGTGGCCGTTTCCCTGCTCGATGATGACGCGGATGAGGTCAGAGAGGCGGCTGTAGCTCAGCGTGAGCTGTGCCTCGATGATGTCGGGGATGTTCTCCACATCGATGTCGACGGCTGGCATCTTCCTCGTTTCGCTGTTCTGGTTCTGCTGTCTTTCCAGCGGCTATTTTGCCCAGGAATGAGCGGAAGGAAGGAGACAAAGAATAAGCTACAGGCACAAGTGGTGCTTTGGTGTGGTAGCAGCAGCCTCTCCCTACCTCTAGCTTTGTGGGGCTAGGCAAGAGAGAGAAGGGCAGCGAGTGAGTAGATGCTACATTCCAGCAAAGGGGAAGAGGAGCGGTAAACAGCTGGGTACACCCATCAGCGGCGCACCACACAGTCACGCGAGGATCGCTGATGTCATGCAGTGCAGGCAGAAGACAGCCTCTCGCGCGCACACGCTCTGCGTGCGTGCTCAATGCTCTCTTCTATGCTGCTTCTCTTTTTCGTGTTGCTGCGTCCAGAGTTTCCATCACTGCTAGTAGACATGAGATTGGTAAAGCAAGTGGAGAGAGGGAAGGGAGGGAGAGGGGAAAAGGGCGAAGCACAACACTCCCTCGAGTCAAGGCGGGGGCCCGCCTGCGACTCGTCGAGTACCCGACGAGAGAACGTACATCAAAGGGAAGAGGAAACCGCTGTCGAAACGAAATGTGGAGAGAAAGGGACACCCTCCTACACCTGGGCCAGGCGCGGGGGCTTACCGTCCCCCCGCTCCGACGCGCACCACGCGCAGTCCAGCACGACACAAGGCGTCGTGTGGCCAATGGCGGACGCTCCCCCCACCTCACGGAGAGGCAACGCCGCCGGGGCAGCAACGACAGCAGCAACAGCAGCAGAACGCCCTTCCGAAGCTTCATGCAGCTGCTGGTGCTGACGGGATGAGGCACCCCCCTCTGTCTTGGTGCGCCGGTCCCCATTCACCCCTTCTTCAAAGCTGCCTTTGCCGGCATTGTCCGGTGCATCAGCCGCGAGGGCACCCGCATAGGACTGCTGCCCGCCGCCGCCCTCGCTTGTGTTCTGCATCATTTCAAGGATGGCCTCCAGCTCCTCGTCGGTGACAGCATCGCGCACGACAAGGCGGGAGCCGAAGACGGGTGCGTCGGGAGCACGCAGGCGGCTGACGGTCAGTCGACGGGGGATGGAAGCAGCGGGCAAGCCGGCTGTGGGCGGAGTCGTGCCGCCGGCCTGGGCCGCGAGGTTTGAGTTCAGTTGCAAGACCGACAAGGATGCGGTGTGCCGGCTGGGATTGGCGTTGACGCTGGCGGGTGGGGGAGGGGTGGGCGGGTTCTCCTCCGCGTCCTCGCCAGAGCGAAGAACAATCGTCGAGGGCGGCGCAGCAGCGGCGGCAGCGGCTTGTGCCTGTGCGGGTGTCTCTCGCGGCGGGGGTGGCGCGGTGGCCGCGGCGAGCATGAGGGCGGACTGCAGTGCGGGCGGTACCGCACCACCAGCGGCGACGGCGCTGCCAAGGCTGTCGTCGTGCGCCTTGAGCAGGGCGATTGCGCGGTTGACCTCGGTCATGCGCTGCTCCACCTCCCTCTCGAGGTCATCAATCTTGCTGGTGTACGTGTCCCGCAGGTTCGCTGGTGGCGGCGCCGGGCCGCTGGTGAGGCCCGCTCCTGCCCGCATCGGCCCGTCAGACCCTGCACCATCAAGCGCTCCGGCCGCGGCGAGGGTGGCGGTGTCGGCGCCGCCATCGCGGGCAGCGAGGATCGCGGCGAGCTGCCGGCGCAGTTGGCCGAGCTCACGCTCCATCTGCTGCACCCGCATCAGGGAGAGCGAGGCGTCCTCGCGAGCCTTGCGGTCGACCGAGGCGCCACCATTCGCGTTCGGTGCCACGGCGCGGTTCATCGAGGCCCGCCCAATGATGCGCAGCCGCTCCTCCAGCGCCTGCCAGCGTTTCCCAAGGTCGTCCTCGAAGTCGGCCAGCCTTTCGGCCAGCGCGGACACCTCCTCGCGCGCCGCCTGGTCCACCGTAGGGCCAGCTGCAGCCACCGTCGCTGGCGCGATAGACTGCGCGGATTGTGGAGGCAAAGTGGCTTTTGGAGGGGCCTCCCTCCGGCCTCGCACCTTGCTGCCTGCGCGTGTGGTGGTGGCCACTGGCTTCTCCTCCCCTGCCGCGGCGTTGGCGCCGCCGCCGCCGTTGTTGCTGTTGCTGTTCACGGCGGCTGTGGAGGACGCCGCACCTTGCCGCAGCGCGATGTTTGCCATCTGCGTCGACAGTTCGCGAAAGCGTTTCTCCACATTCGCTTCAAGCATCTCGATCAGCTCCAGCGACATCGCGGCATCCTCGCGGGCGACGGAGTCGACAGCGGGGCCGTCAGTCGATGAGGCACCGCCGCGGTTTGCGTTGTTCTGCTGAGTAGCAGGTGAAGAGGAGGCACGGCGGCCGCGAGGTTGCTTTTCATTGCGACCGTGCTTCGACGAGGAAGTGCGCGACACTGGCGGGGATTGTGGTTGCTGCTGCTCCGGCTGCGACTGCTGCGGTTGGGTTCGGGTCGCCGACTCAGCATCGGCAGGGCCCTCGGCGTCGTCAGCCGGCGCACTTGGTGCCTCCGCAGTGCGCACAGCGTTTTGGGCTGACGCCTTGCTTGCGCGGCGCTCCGCCAAGCTGCGGGTGGCGCTGCGGTAGCTGGCCGTGCTGGTCGGCTGGGTCTGCTTCCCGCTGTTGCCGCCGCCTGCTGCCGCTGCGAGCATCATGCGAGACTCCAGCTCCTGCAGACGATGCGTCACAAAGTCGCCGAGGTCCTCGATGTCTTGTCGTGCCTGAGTGTCTACAGGGCTGTCCCCTTGCCGCCGCTCGAGTGCCTCGATACGACGCAGTGCATCGGAGACACCGTCCAGTGCCGTCTTGGCTCTCTCGCTTTCGCCAGCGCTGGGTGCTGACTTGTCTTCTCCACCGGTCGCGGAGGCGCGGATGCCCTGAGACTGGCTCCGGCGGCGCGCGGCCGTGTCCTGCGCCACGGTGCCAGATGCAGCGCCAGCCATGCCGCCGACGCCGACGGTGCCGGCCGCAGCGCTCGCGGCGACGAGTGCCCTGGCTTCGCGCCGAGTCAGTCGAAAGCAGGGGAGGTCCAGCAAGTAGGACGTGTACTGCTCTGGCGTCACCACCGGGTCGCCGTAACTCTGCACCAGCTCGTCCACGTCCTCGGGGCGGGTGCCCCAGAGCAGCATGAAGCTCTCCATCCGCTTCATGCGCTTGTTCATCTCCTCCAGCTCCATGGGGCTCGCCCCTGCCCCTGCGCCGGCGCGGTGAAAGCCGCCGCCGGACCGGCTCGACTTGGACACCTTGGTGCGGAGGGTACTCACTTGATCCTGCAGATCGCGGACAATGACGGCTTGCTCCGCGTGCTGGTCCACCAAGTACTGGATGATGGACTTGAGGCTTCGGGACTGGACAGTCAGGTGGCCTTCGAAGAACTTGCCGTCGTCCACGAAGTCAATGTGCCGCGATCGACGCGGGGCGGCGCCAGAAGCATCCGTTGCTACGACCGCCAGCGGCTCGGGAAGAGACTCATTCTGGAAGCCCACATCGACGACTTTGGGGTTGCCCGCCTTCAGCTCTGCCATTTCACGCTGGAGCGTTTCCTCCTTCGTGCTATTACGGTTGTTGCTGCTGTGGTGCTTTGGCGTGTGTGTTGCTTCGCTAAGTTCCCTGACGTGCGACTGGAGGAGACAGAAGGAAGGATGCAAAAAGCTGATTTGAGCACGAGAATGCCTCCTACACGCACGTTATCCGTTGAAGTTGGCGGACGCATGCTGCATGCAGCTTCCGTTCTTTGTGGACGTTCTTGTTTGGGTGGACGCAGCACCTTTTGTGTGTGTGTGTGTGCTTTGTCTCTTTCTTTCGTCTAGGTGTGAAGGGAATGTATGCCCCCCTGTCCCCTTCTCGATGGATAGAAGGGGAGAGAAAGGGTAGGAGGAAGCGCGCAAGGCCTCTGTACCTCGTCAACAAGGATGAGGAAGCGGCGGGGTGATGCGCAGGCCAGCGCCAAGACGCCGGTAATACACTCGCAAGGCTGACACGCTTCCTGTGAGATGTGTCTCCCTTTGCGGGGTGCCTGTGGGCTGCGTGGGCCGACGGTGCCGCGGCGACACGCGCCATGAAAGCTCCCTAGCGGGGGAAGACATTCGTTCCTCTGCCGGCGGCGGCGGGGTCGGCGGTGGCGGAGGCGGCGATGGTGTGCGGCGCAGAGCAGGAGTGACAAATGGCACCGCTGTCCCCGCCGGGACGCGAAGGGTGGGTGAGCTGCTACTGCTGCTGCCCCCACCAGCAGGCCTCTCCGTGGCCCCCTTACCCGCGACTGGGGACCCCTCGCTCAGGGCCTGCCTCAGCCGGCGCGTCAGCGAGGACGGCGACGGTAATGGTCGCCCGTCTCTGCGGCCCGCACTGGTGGCCACCGGTGTCCTGAGTGTCCAGCGCGTTGTTGAGGGAATGACGCAGTCACCGCTGTCGTCGGGTCCCTCTGGCTGGACAGGTGAGCGGTCTGGTGAGTCTACCACGACGGTGGAAGCCGCGTTGGGCTCGTGGAGTGGCGCGCGTGTCAGTGCCCAGCGCCGGTGCCGCTCCACGATGCGCGCGTACGCCTCCTCGGGCTGCATAAACGCAAAAGCCATCGAGCCAGCGGGGCTGCTCCGCACCACAGGGGATGGCGATGTGCTGTGTCGCTGTGCTGGCCGCCATGGGGTCGTGGTGGCACGCACCGGTCCCGATGCCCACGGTCCGCATCCGCCCTGTCGATGCGGCTGCTCCGGCTGTCCGGTTTGCCAGCTGCGCTCCTGCACCAGTGCGGACAGTGATAAAGGGGGGTCGAGCGACAGGTCGATGGAGTTGGCGGAGGAGCTACGGCCTTCGTCCTCCTCCGCACTGCCCGCGCTGTCCCTTACGGGGGGAGTGGAGCCACCGGGGGAAGGAAGGACTGACACCTTCCCCCGCTTGCGTTCCACCACGCCGGGGGAATGTGTCTCCCCCGCGTACAGCCGGCTGCGCTTTGCCGTGTTCCCCTTCCCTCTGTCGCACTCGGCGCCGCCAAAGATGAGCCTCTTCATCTTTGCTATATCCTCGTCCAAGCTACTTCGCGGCTTCCGCTCGTCTCCCTCGGCATTCCCCTGGAAAGGCATGCTTCTGCCTTTCCTTGGTGAATGTGCGTGTGTGTAACGGAGTGTTGTGCCTCGAGAGGCAGGGGTAGGAACGGTGGAAACATCATCATCAGATGAACAGGAAGAGAGAAGGGCAATGTCGAGTGAGGATGGCAGGCAGTACGTGGAAGAGGGGGAGGGATGGAGCCGAGAGGCACGACCACGCCCGTAACGGCATCCCCCCTTCCCCCACCCCTTCCTTTTGTGCGTTCCCTCTTCTCCCATTTCTAAGCTGGCCCCACAAAACACAAACGAGGAGAAGTAGATGCCTTCCCCGTCCCCTGACGGCCAACGACTCCCCCAGTTCTCTCCACCATGCCCAAGGTGTTGCTGTCAGAGTGCGCGGCGCCTCTCTTCCTGTCTTCTCTGTCTTTTTCTCGCTGTGTGCGTCTACTTGATATATATCTGTATGTATGCATATATATATACGTCACGGTACTCCACGATAAGGCGTACGTGCTATGGGCAAGCCAACGCGAAGGAGAATGTATCGTCGAAGGCAGCCATTGTGAGGTGGGATGGAGAAGGGAGGAGGACGGGGAATGTAACAAAAGTGTGCTGGTCTAAGAAGAGAGAAAGGGAAAGACGCTAGAGGTATGCCTCGATACGTTTGGCCCTCAAGGAGGGGAGGAAGAAAAGGAGAACGTCGTCGAATCAACGACAAATCAACCCCCACAAAGGAGCCGACTCACCATGTGGGAAGACAGGAGAGGAGCCAAAGAGGGAAAGAACATAAACAGACTGAGAAAGACAGCAAAACAATGAAAGAAGAGAGGCACAGTATATCAATGAAGATGATGGTGATGATGCCGGTACGACAAGAACTTGGCAAGGGATGAGAGGACAGCGAGGAGAAGAGCAGGAGACCTCAGCCTTCCCTCACATTCCCACGAGGATTCGCCTTATCATGGCGCCGGCGTTGGGCTTACGTGGGAGCAGCGGCTACGTCGACGCTGCCGCAGCAACGGCACTGTGTGGCGGTGCGCAGGTTCTGCCAGGCGCAGTGCTCGCACTCAACACGGTCTTCTGTGAGCAGAACCGTGTAACGGTGCTTGAGGGCGGCCAGCTGGCTCCTGAGAGCGTCGTTGACGTCGAGAAGATCGCCGGTGAGCCACGTCGCACTCCACTTGCCGTCCATGCGGTGAGCGTGCTCCTGCTGTAGCATCCTGTCTCGCTCCGCGAGCATCTTGGAGAGGTCGGTGTAGTACGCCTTCTGCCGGCGCAGCGCCGCGTCGCGGGATTGGATGGCCTGCTCCGCCTCCTTGCACTTGCTGACCACTTGACGCAGGTCCGACTCCAGGTCGATGAGGGTCTTCTCATTCGCCATCGCCGTTGTGTCGGCCTCCATCTTGCGCCGATCGAGCTCGGCCCGGCGCTCCCGCATCTGCTTCTGCATCGAGCGCTCCTGACGCTTCAGGTCACTTTCCACAAGCCGTGACTGCTCGTCGCAGGCCTGGGCCTCCTCCCGCAGCTTGCGGGCGAGAGCGCGCAAGTCGTCCTCGCGCTTCCTGGCTTTGGCAAGCTTTTCCTCCGCGGCCTTCATGGTGGCCTGACCCTGCTGCGACAGCTCGTGTCGGCGGACGTCCTCGGCCTCTAGTGCAAGCAGGTACTCGCGGATGCTGGCCTCCTCCGCGGCGATGCGGCGCTTCACGCGCTCCTCGTCCTCGTGTGCCTGCCGCACGCGACGCTGCAGCTTCTCGGCCTCGGCGATCAGGCCGTCCTCTTGGCGCTTGAGCAGGTTGGCGAGGCTGGCGCTGTCGCCCTGCATCCCTCGCATGGCGAGCTCCCGGTCCTCCTTCATCCGCTTGATGCGCTCGAGACCCTCCCTCTCCCACTCCTCGCGGGTCACGTGCAGCCGCGACGTCTCCTCGGCGCCCATCGACGCGATGCTGCTCTGGCGCTCCCGCATGTTGGCGGAAAGGTAGGCCTCCTTCTCACGAAGCCGCACGGCGTCCTCGACAAGCTTGGCCTCCCTCTCGCGCAGAGCCTGCGTGGCTACGCGGTCGGCCTCCTCCAGCTCCAGCAGGTACACCTTGATCTTCTCCTCTTGTCGTGCCAACTCCTCCTCCCGGGCACGCTCGCGGGCGTTGAAGTCGCTGATGCGCTGCTGCAGCACGCCCTGCTCCGCCATCAGGCCTTCCTCGCGGCGCTTCAGCTCCTCCTCCTGGCGCGTGAAGCTGGATAGCCGCTTCGCCTCCCCATCCAGCACGCGACGCGGGGCGTCACTGCTACTGCTGTTGTTGCTGCCGCTGCCGTCTTGCCTGCAGCGTTCCTGGTACAGGGCCTGCCACTGGGCAACGCCCCTGGCCTTGTCCAGCAGCTTGCGGTCCGACATCTCCAGCAGCATGGTCATGGTCCCCTCCTGTGTCGCGTGGTGCTCGATGAGGCTGCGTTGCTGCTCCTCGTAGTCGCACAGCATGAGCTGGAAGGCCATGGCAAGCTGTGCGCAGCGGCGGTCCATGTCCTGGTTTCGGTGGCCAGCTTTGCCAAGATCTGTCTGCACCTCCTGCAGGGCTGCCTCCATCTCTGCCTCCCGTTCGGCAGCGTCCAGTTGGGCAGCGCGCAGACTCTCCTCCGCGTAGCGGGACTTGGACTGCGCCGTGCCCAGCTGCACCTTCAGCTCCAGCGTCTCCTCCTCGCGTTGCCGCAGCTCGCGCTTGAGTCGAGCGAGCTCCTCGCGCATCTCCATCGCCTCCGCCTTGGCAGCACGGCTTTCCTCGCCCAGCACACGCGCGCGTGTCTCGATGCTCTGCGTCTGCTTGTTGGCCACGGCAGACTCCGCGCGGCTGGCCACCTCGCGCAACTCTAGACGGCGGCTCCTATCCAGGAAACGCATGGTAGACTCCTCCTCCGCTATGAGCGTGTTGCGGTACAGTGTCTCTGCATTGACGAGCATGGCGATCTCGCGCCAATGCATGGCCTGGCGGGCGAGCTCCATCGCCTGCCCCTGCCCCTCCACCGTCCGGGACTTGCTGCGAACGGCCTCCTCGATGGAGTTCATGCTGTGGAAGCGAGACATGAGATCCGACTCCTTGCGCTGGAGGTCGGCGATGGCCTGCTGGTGTCTGAGGTCGCGGGCTTCCTCCTCGGCAGCCACGCGTGCACGCAGCTCCGCTGCCTCCCCCTGCAACTTCATGGCGAGCTGCTCCAGCTCCAGCTGCCGGGCCGCGGCGCTGTCCTCGGCGGTGGCAAGGGAGGCCTCGCGACGTAGCAGGTCCTGCTGACGCTCCGCGGTGGCCTTCTCGAAAGTCGCCCGCCGTGCTTTGAGATCGTCCTCCCAGCGCTGCAGACGTTCGTCGCGCACCTTGCTCTCCGCCTCCGCACGGTCCAGGGCCTGCTGGAGCTCTTCCTTGGTGCGCAGGTTGGCATGCCGGTCGCGGGTGATCTGCGCGCCAAGGTCATTTCGCTGCGCCAGCAGCTCCATCTCCTTTCGCTTCAGCTCCATCTCCTGGGACCGCAGCTTGCTGCCCATATCGTCGAGCTGGCGGCGGACGTCGTCGGTCTGGCTCTGCAGGGCCACTTCACGCCGCTTCACCGCCGCCATCGCGTCGTCGTGCTCGCACTGCAGTTGTACCGCCTTGGCCGCGTGCTGCTTCTCCCACTCCATCTTCACGGACATGACCTGATCGAACTGCTGCTGGAGGTCGGCCTCGCGGCGCTTGAGCTGCTCCTCGCGCTTCCGCAGCGTCTCGTTCAACATCGCGTGCTGCTCCTCCATCCCGCGCTCGCGGGTGCGGTTGGACTCCGACTGGCGTGCCGCCGCCTGCCGCAGGGCTTGCAGCTCCTCCCGGTGCAGCTGGGACTCGCGCTCGCGCTGGTGGAGCTCAAACTCGGCGCGCTGAAGCTTGTCGTTGAGCTCGCTTTCCCTGTCGTGGGCCTGGCGATTCAGCTCCAGCACGCGCTTGTCCAGCTCCGCCTGCTTGCCCTCGATCTCGGCCTGCATGCGGCGGCTCTGCTCCTCGGTCTCGCTCCATTTGCGGCGCATCTCCTCTTCCCTCTGGTGGTACGCCTCCTCCGTCGTGCGCAGGCGCTCCTGCGCTTCGTTCGCCCGGCTTGTGATCTCCTCTTCGCGTTGACGGGCAGCGGCCTCCAGTGACCTGATCTGCGCCGCCCACTCCTCCTCCATCGCGCGGGCCCGTGCCTCGAGCTGCAGGGCGGCATCCTCGGCGAGCTTCTGCTTGCGCCGCATTTCCCGCTCGTGCGCAGAGGTGAGCCTCTCCTTCTGCTTCAGCGCCGCCTCGAGGTCGCGCTGCTGCTGAAGGAGCTCGTCGATGCGTCTCTGGGCATTGGCCTCCTGCTCTCGCAGCTTCTCCTCCACAGCGCGCTGGCGCTGCAGCAGACTCTGCTCCTTCTCGCGCAGCGCCTTCTCGGACTCCTCGCGCTGCTGGTGGAGCTCCGTCATACGCTTCTGGGCATTCTCCTCGGCCCGCTTGTGTGCTCGCCGCAGCTCCTCCTCGCGCTTCCTCTGCTGCATCTTGGCGTTCTCCGTCTCCGCCTCCAGCGCGGCCATCTGCGCCTCGTACTCCTCGCGCTGGGCCTCGAGAGCCTGCAAGCGCGTCGCCAGCTGTGCCTCGCGCTGCTCCATAGACTCGCGACGGCGGCGGGCCTCCAGCTGCTCGCGGCGCAGGCGGTCGTTGGCCTCCTGTAGCTGCACCTGGATCTCCTCGAATTGGCGGCCGTTGCGCTGGGCCTCTGTGAGCTCGCGCCGAAGGTTGAGCAGCTCCTCGTTGGCGCGGCGGAGCTCCACCGCGGACGGGTCCTCCTCGACGCGCGGCCTGTTGAGCACATGGCGAGCCTTGGCGGCGTAGCCGAGGGTCTGTATCGTCTGCTGGCGCGAGCACTCGCACGGGGCGATGGTGCACACCATGGTTGTTTTGCTGTTCCCGCCAAAGGCGTCGCGAAGAATTTTGGTGAGGACGCTGTCCCGGTACGGAGGCTTGATGTTGCGGCGCCGCGTGTCGGTGAGGCACTCAATGACCTGCCCAAGCGTAAACAGGGAGAGGTTGATGTCCTTTGCCTCCTTCAGCTGCTGCCCCTGCACGCCAGTCTCACTGACACGCTCGCTGCCGGCAAGGTCAACAAGCCGCAGGCTGAGGGACTTGCTCGGCGCGCTCACCACGGTGCCGTCCTCGGGCTCCGTAAACGACAAGATCTCCGTCAGCTCGATAATGAAGATGGCGTGGCTGCGGCTGCTGCGCTCGTTGGAGCGCGTCGCGGTGGTCTTGCGGCACTTGTTTCCCACAGCGAGCGCCTGAAGAAGGTCATTGACCGACTCCGCTTTGATGCGGCGAGCACCGACAAGCGCGAAGGTGGCAGAGCGGGGCGTCACCTCTTCCCGAATACTCACGGTGGCGCTGTCGTTGAGCAGGTCGCTAATTCGCTCGCAGTAGACCTCCACGTAGCGCACGTGGACCTCCCAGCTGATGGTCTCGCCAGACACGGCCGTGAAGGAGCGGTTCTCCAGCTCCGTGAAGAGGTCCTGGCAGATGCGTGGAATGACACCAAGGTCGGCCTGTGCCGTTGTCGCCTGCCCCTCCAAGCCGCCCATCATCGTGTACGTCTTCCCACTGCCGGTCTGCCCGTACGCCATCAAGGTGCTGTTGTAGCCGTCCAGCGCGTGAAGAAGCAGAGGACGGCCAACCTTCTCGTACACGGCGCTCTGGCTGAGCGAGGCCGTGTTGTCCAGGGCCGGGCCCCCGCAGGACCACAGGGGGTGGTCCACGCGCCACGGCTTCGACTCCTGGTCGAGCACGTAGATCTCGCGCTTGGTCGGGTCCATGGAGACGATGACGTCCTCGTTCCGCTCACCCTGCGACGGATTGGGGGGCCGGCAGCGCACCGCGACGCGCACTGTCTCGTCCACCATGCCCGGCGTGGACGGGGAGGGGAAGGTGCCCACAGAGAGGCTGGGCGTGGCGTGGCTGGAGGAGCTGGAGATGGTGCTCAGTTTCGGCGGGCGGGCCACCCGACCACTGCCGCTGCTGTTGGTGTGCTGGTTGACATTGAGGCCCGTGAGAGGGGTGCTGCCAGACAGCGGCCGCGACTGCACCGAGGAAGGGCGGCTGGTGCGGCAGTGGTGGTTGTCGAGTGTACGGGCGGGTGGCGTGCTGGTGCCTCCAGGGATGTTGGCAGAGGCACACCGACGCGCACGGAGTAAGTCGCGTTGGAGCATGATGGTCCGCCTATGTAACGGGGGGCTATATTGCGTGTCTGTGTTTGACAAAGTACCTGCAAGACGGCTGTTCTTGCGGCTGTTTTCGTCTGAAATGAGGGAGGAACGGTGTGGTGGTTCTAAAACGTGGGGGGGGGAGGGGAGGAGGGGAGGGGAGGAGGGGAGGAGGGGGGAGGGGAAGTATTGAGGAAACTGTATTTCGTGAATCTAAGAGGGAGGGGAGGGGAAGGGGAAAGAAGAAAAGACAAGAAGAAAGCGAGTTGGGGTCTAATGCGCTTCCACTCTCTCTGTCTTGGGGAGAAGGAAAGGAGAGTGTAAAGCTCACCAATGCGCGTGTGTGTGGGGGGGGGGGGGGGGCTGCTGTCGTTTGCTTGTTTACGGGTTGGGGGAGCTCACCA
>JASAOB010002846.1:63055-90238 GCA_030849825.1 Herpetomonas tarakana
CCCCCCAAGGAAGGCCCCAGCCCCGGCCCCCGCCCCGCCGCGCCCGGCTGTCGTTTCCTTCTTGACGGTATGGGCTCTCTCTCCTACCTCTTCCGCTTCGCAAAGGAGAAGAGATAACGGGAGAGTAAGAGGGTCGCACTAGGGGGCTTTGGAGGGAAAGCGAAGTGGAAGGAGATGGGTCATATGTGAGGGGACCAGCAGCTCAGATGCCGTGGCAGGAGATGAATGCAGTCTCTGCAGACGGGATGGGAGAGCGGGGAGGAAGATAAAGGGCCATTGGCTTGGACACAGAAGCCGGTGTCGGCACTCCCCCTACCGCGGGGTGGCAGCGACTCCTCTGCTGCCTTGCTGGGAGCAATTGTTGCTATCTTCATTTATATGTGGTTTGATCTTGCTCCGTGTGGTGCCCGTCCACACGTGGGTGTTAGCGCAGGGAAGGCCGCGAGGGGGGGGGAGGGAGGGAGGGAGAGGGGCGGCGGAAGGGTGGAAAGGTAGGATAACGCAGGAAAGGAGGAGGAAAGTACGAGAAAGAAGCGAAGGGGCGAGGACACGCAAATAGAGCACGCGCAAAGGAGAGAGAGAGGGAGTCAGCAAGGTGCTTGCGTCGTACATGAGCTCCCCAGCATACACACACAGCAGCGCACGCAAAAAAGTGGAGAACGAGGGAAGCGCGCAAGGAACCAAAAGGGAATGAAAGCATAACCAAGAGACGCAAGACAGCAACCAAGAGCAGGGACAGGGAGAGAAGGGGGGAGGGCAAAGAGAGCATTCGCCTCGACATTTGGCGTTGAAGAAGGAAGAGAGAAGGAAGGGAGGGGGGGGAGGAGAACGTGTGTGGTGGTGGCCGATAAGCAAGAGTGAAGTCTACAGTGGATTCAAAACTGCTAGCGCGAACGCTGACCCTCGCTTCCTTTCCCCCTTCCTCCTCGTCTCGGTCGTCCTCTAACGGCTGCCCTGATGCCCCCACATCGCGGGGCGAGGGGGGGGACCCCCACACACGCGCGTGTGTGAATGCAAAGCACGCGAGTACAGACGCGGGCCGCACGCAGACAGGCAAGGAAGGAAATGAGGGGAAAGGGGGGAAAGGATCGAGGTTCTGTTCACCCCAACTCCTCTACCAGAAAGTGGAGTTGCTTCGTTTCTCTTCCTCTCTTCAGAAGCCTAAAGAAAGATCCCCTCTCTCGCCCCCCTCGTTCTCCCTTGGCGTGGCCCGTCTCCTTGTGCAACGGAGCGACGGGGTGCGAAACGGGCAGAGGAGGGAGAAAGGGAGGCAGGAAGAACAAAACTGAGAAATGTGGGGAACAGGGCGGCCATGTACATTCTCGCCACATACACACCATGTGCAGCACGCGAACAGGTTGGCGCTACTGCCGCAGCCGCCGGCGCTGGCGCCGGCTTGTCGGTGAGGAGGCGGAGGATGCTAGCCCTCTTGGCCAAAGTCCTCGGTGAACTTGATGTGGTCGGCAATGTCGGAGTCGCCAACGGACGGCTTCGTATCCCGCAGTGCCTTGAGGAAATCAATTTTCGTCACAGGCAGCTCCATCAGCAACTCCGGCTCCGTAATCTCGATCGCCGTCATCGGGAACGCCTCCGGGTCGCCTGGAGAGCACGGCACAAGACGATTGTTCACCAGGCGCGTGGGGTCTTTGGGGTCGGGTCCAACGACACGCTTGAAGTGGGTCGCCACCTGCACGGTGCGCACGCACTCCATGAGAGCGCTGCGCACCACCTGCTTGATGTCAGAACCCGAGTATCGCTCCGTCTTCTGAGCCAGTTCGATCCAGTCCTCCTCGGTGAGCGTGTTCACGGTGTCGCCCATGTGGATCTTGAACATCTGGCGGCGCGCCATGGTGTCCGGCAGCGGGATGTAGATGCGCCGCTCGAAACGGCGACGGATGGCGCTGTCGAGGCACCAGGGAATGTTTGTGGCGGCCAGCACCAGCACGCCCTCGTCGTCGTGGCCCACACCCTGCATCTGCACGAGAAACTCCGTCTTCACACGACGCGAGGCGTCGTTCTCGTTTTCCGAGCGTGCGGAGACGAGGGAGTCAATCTCATCGACAAAGATGATGGACGGCTTGCCTTCCTTCTTGTACGCCTCGCGGGCCATCTCGAACAGGTTGCGCACCAGCTTCTCAGAGTCACCGAGCCAGCGGGAGAGCAGATTGGAGCTGCTGACACTGAGGAACGTGCCATCGGCCTCGGTGGCGACGGCCTTGGCGAGGTACGACTTACCCGTACCGGGCGGCCCGTACAGCAGGATGCCCTTCCAGGGTTTGCGGTTGCCGGTGAAGAGCTGGGGAAAGCGCATGGGCAGGATGACGGACTCCTTCAGGGCCTCCTTGGCGGCATCGAGGCCGGCAATCTGGTCCCAGCGGACGTTGGGCTTGATCTTTACAATGGTGTCCTCAAGGCCACCCCGCATGCGGGCCTTGTCGTCGTCCTCCTCCTTGCCCTTCTTTGACGCCGACGCCGTCTTCTGCGCCGTTCCACCCGCCGCAGCACCCGCGTTGCTGTCTTCCTTTGCGTTGTCCAGGTACTCCTTGATCTTCTCCGTGCGCTCAATAATCTCCGTCGCCTTCTTCTTCAGCATCTCCTTCTTGGTTGGGTTCTTGTTCTCGTACTTGATGGCCGTCATGAAGACTTCTATGCACTCCATGTACCACCGGTACGCCTCCTCGTACTCCTTGTTCTCATCGTGGGTCGCTGCTTTCTTGAAGAGGTCAACCGCCTTGGACGTGAAGTCGACAGACATTATGACCACAAGTAGCGACTCAGTGGCTTTCGACCGCTCGAATTAGCGTATATATCGGTACGTGTGCTCGAATGTGCGTCTTTTCTTCGATGGGAGGAGATGCAGAGAGAAGCAGAAGTTCACTAGAAATAAAGAGAAGAGAGCAGCTTTCTTTCCTTCTTTGGAAGATACTTTGGCGGAGGTCGCACATGAGAGTCGTCAAAGGAGAGTTGGAAAAGGAAGAGGAAGAGGGAGGGAGGTTTAGCATGCCAGGCCAGGGGTGGTTAGAATTGCACGAGGGAGCAACAATGGGGGGTCTGAGGCCACAACAACAAAGAAGGAGAGCGAAACTGCCGCGTTTTCTCTTCCCAGTTGAATGCTCTGCCTTCGCTTGTGTGCATCGCGCTGCTGATGATGCTGCCCTCTCGAAGCCTGCCTCTGCTCTTTCAACATGTATGCATATGGGGGGGACGAAGTTGGAGAAAGTAATGCGAGCAGACATTCACGGACACCTCATCCTCACTACCACCACAGAGGAGAGAGAGAGAGAGCTGGCTCCGTCGCCGTCCATGTCAAGGTGCTTGCAGGAGTAGTGGATGGGGGAGGGAAGCATGTCGGCCTTGCCCTCGCCCGCCTTCCCTAAGCGCTGCCGCCCATCAAGCTACGCTCCATGATCTGCTCAAGCCGCACCTTCACGGCGGTGGAGGAGGGTCGTCTGTTGGGGTCGTGTCGGAGCATGTCGACCAGTAGCGCTATGAAACCCTCCGAGTACGTGTACGGCCGCGGTTTCCGGGCGATGGCGCGGACACTGCGGCGGATGGCCTCCTCCAACGACGCGGGCGTCCAGCTATCAGCCGACAGCACCAGCTCCTCCCCCGCGTCGCTCCTCGCCATGGGGAACTCTGGTAGCGTCGCCAGCACAAACGCCACAACGCCGAGGCTGAAGACGTCCGCCTTGGTCGTTCCAACGGAGTGCGCCAGCTCCGGCGCGCTGTACTCGTACGTCGGGCACGCATTCCTGGGCCGCACCACGCTGGCCGTAATGTCCACCGCCCCGCACAGGTCCAAGTCCATGAGCAGCACCTGCTCCTTCTTGTTCAGCAGGAGTACGTTGTCTGGCTTCAGGTCGCGGTGCACGAGCGGGGGCTGTTGCTGGTGCAGGTACTCTAGGGCTATGTCAATCTGCAGAATGATGGAGCACAGTTTCCACTCCCCCACCGGCGCGCGCTGCTCTGCAACGAAGCGCGCGAGGTCGCCCTCGTTGTAGAAGGGCATCACGACGAACAGTCGCAACGGGTCATACCGAGCGTAGACGTCCAGGTAGCGAATCAAGTGGTGGTGGTTCAGCTGCTTCATGCGTTTCGCCTGGCGAAGCTGAGACTCGAAGGCGGCCCTATCATAGTCCTCGAAGCACATCTCCTTGCAGACGACAATCTCGCCGTCCGCAGTACGACACTTATACACGATGCCCTGCGCGCCTTGCCCAAGTTCCTGCAGGTCGCGCAACTCCTCGTACTTCGTGGGCTGGGCACTGGGAAGCGGCCGCGGGGCGGCCGATACGCTGGGGCCCGGCGGGTCGCTCTGCAGTCGCGCGGGGAAGCTGTTCATGACACCCTCAGTCAGCACGTACGGTAGGTTTGCGTTGCCCAGCAGTCGGTTGGTGGGGTAGCCGCAGCAACGCGCGCACTTCAGCTGGCCGCCCTCGAAGGAGGTCCACATGCATGTGGAGCACATGGGGTCGCCGCACATATTGCAGAAGAACTCGAACTGATCGCACGCCAGGGGTCGCGCACAGCGCGCACACGGGAAGGCAGCGTTGAGCCTCGGGCAGCGGCCGCACACGCCGGCGTGAAGGCGGTTCGGATACTGGTAGGCGGTGCAACGGTCGCACATGCAGCAGCGACACTGGACGCAAACGCGCCGATGGGCAGGGTCGCTGATCGGCTGCCCGCACCGTTGGCACTGCATCGTTGTGCCGGCAGTCAGGGCGATGGGAGTGGTCATCCGCTGTGGTGGCTGCGGCTGTTGTTGCTGTGAATAGGAGGGCCAGTAACTCAGTCTGCTACTCTTCCGGTACCGAGAAGAAGTAAAGGGAAGAAGAGACGGAGTGGGAGGGAGGGAAGGAGGGGGGAGGGAGGGGAAGAGGAAGGGAGGAGAGAGGGGGGAGGGAGGGATGAAGGGAGGAGGGGGGAGGGGGAAGCGCAGCGGTAGAGATATCCAGTCAATCTCGGTGGGGAAAACGAAAGGAGAGAGAAAGAGGAGGAGGAGGAGGAGAGTGGCCGCCTGTCCCCTTTCCCTTAGTGTACCAAATGGAAAATACGGAAGCGTCGTTCAGCAAGCAATTTCTTGACGGCGGAGGAAGGTGCGCGAGAGGAGAGACTAAAGGACTCCTTGTGCTTCCTATTGCCAATGAAGGTGGGAAGAGGGAGGGTGGAGAGGGAGCGCAGGACATGTTTGAGAGCAAGTACCCTTTTCCTTCGAAATGATGCCTCTTACGTAGTTGAGATCAGTGCGCAGCAGAGGGAGGGGGTGGATTGCTTACACGTTCCCCTGAACCTCGCCCCCCCCCCCCCCCCGTGACACCCGCACACTGGAAAGTGCAACAGAGAAGGTAGGATGAGAAGATGGCGCTGGGGGGTGCGCAAGGGAGCGGTCGTAGCCACGACAAGATTTGTGCTCAAAGGAAAGGAAAGAAGTACGCCTTGCGACGTACCGGCTCTGGTTACGGAGCGAGATGCAAGAAACTACATGCCCGAAGAAAACAAGTGAAGGGAAGGGGAAATGAAAGTGACGGATACATGGGGGCAGGACGTCCGACAAGAGAGAAACGGAAGCAGAGAGAGGGGAGAAGAGAGGCAACTCACCGCATGGGGGAAAGGGCGGTGTGGAGGCCTCGCCGGTATCGGGGACAGCAGCCAAGCGAGAAGGGGAGAAGTGGCGCGTGCTGCTCCTGGGTGGAACTCTAGTCTCGCGTCCGGGGCTGCACAGAAGAGGGGGAGGGGAGCCAGGACGCTGCCGCGGCATTCACGCGGACTAGATTCTCCGGTGTGACGGCGGCCAGCCCCGCAGACAAAGCCACAGATGCCGCACTCCCAGCCGCCGGTGGCGCCTCGCTGTCGCCGCGGTCGATCTCTTGTGTGTTGGCACGAATGTAAGGAGGGTCGTTGACAGCGTCGGTGGTGGAGAAGAGACCGTTGTCGCTGTGGGGGGAGCGGAGAGATGGTGGCAACGCCAGCGGAGCATCAGCAACAACGGCGGCAGACGCGTTCGTCCAGCCAGCGACAGCGTCCGCGCTAGTTACGCTGCTTTGTGTGTGTGGTGCGAAGGAGTTCATCCACAACATGGGCGGAAAGACAGGGCTTACAGAAGGGGAAACCGTGTGCGGAGAGAGGGGGGACCACATGCCGATGGAAGCTGCCGATACCGGTGTCGTGGCTGTGCTCGTAGCGGCAGTCTCCGCGCGGGTGGCGGTGGTCGCCAGACTTTCGCCTAGAGCAGCGACGGAGAACGCGTCAGGCGCGGCACCAGTGAGCCCAGAGTCGCCAGAGGCTGGAGAAGGTGGAGTGAACAGGCCACCTGTACGCAGGGCCTCTGGCGCAGTCGTAGAGGCGCCAAGGAGGCCAAGGGGGCCGGCCGCCAAGCCAGGAGAGCGAGTCGACATTGTTGAGCCTCCGTGTGTGGTGCCGCTGACACGATGATGACCGCCGCCGCCGCCACCACTGCCATCACGGTGAGTGAAGAGGGAATCGCCAAGAAACGGCACGGCGATGGTGGCTCCCTCATCCGTGGCGCTGGTGCCACAGCTGCTGGCACCGCTGTTACTGTTGCTGGAGTTGTTGTTGTGCGGAGCAGTGAAGAGTCCAGGCCAAGGGTCAAATGCTGCAGGTACGCCTGGCGCGGCGGAGATGGTGCCGCTGCGCAGGACGGAAGAAGAGTTCCTCCGCTGGCGGCTTGGGTGTAAGACATGCCTGGTGCCGCACGAGCTGCTGCGAGGGACGGCAAGGAAATCCGTGAAGGGTGGTGGTGCAGGGGCAGGGGAGGATGGAACTGCGGGTGGTTGGGGGGCCGTGGGCAGTTCGACAGAGCCAGTCGGGCAGGGAGCGGCGCCTGAGGACGCTCTCGTGCCGCTCGTGCTTGGACTCGCCAACTCGCGCTGCTGGTCGTGGCTGGAGCTCCCACACCCCATGCCGCTGCCTTGTGCGGTGTCCAAGAGGAAAAGGGCATTTTCTACCTCGACGGGCACATCCTCACCGTTGGAACCGACAGGGGGGCGGTGGCCCTCCGACCGCAAGCTGTCTGCCGCCGGTCTCTGCTGTCGCCGCTCTCGCTCTTCTCCCATGGCGTGACGGTGGCTCATCAGGAAACCGTCCTCCCCCTCTGCGGGCGGGCGAAGGTCGGCGTGAGGGGTGGGCCGCGGGCCAGTCGAATGGGCAGCCGTCGTTGCGGTGGTGGAGGAAGCCGTTGGGGTCTGTGCCACCACCTTGTACCCCAATCCAGTTGCCACGCGTGACAGATGCTCGTAGTGTTGCGAGGCAAACTCACGCAGAGCAGCCACATCCGCCTTGCGCCACGCTGTCGGGGAGACCCCGTCGCCGTCGTGGCTGCCCAGATTGCTACTGCCGGTAGCCCCTCCTCCACTTCCGTCCGCGCTGGGGCACCGCTGGCTGCGGTGGCGGATGCCAGGGGGGACCGCTGTCACGTGATGAAGACACCGCCCTTTCCTCCCACATGTGTGCGGAACTTGGTCACGTGCGACGTCGTCATCGCTGGGCTCGTCCAGTTGGAAGGCGACACGGCGCCGCTGTCTGGCCTGGGGCCCGCCGCCGTCGCCATAGTGCAATCCACTCCCCACGAGAGAGGATACAGTGGAGGCACTACTGCCTAAAGCAGCCGTGCGTGGCCCCTGCCCGTCATTCGCCAATCCAGAGACGCAGCCGCCAACATGCCGACTCTTGTCTGCGCTGTCTCCTCGGTCCATGAAAAGAAAGGTGGGGCGTGGGAGAGGAGACGGAAGAAAAGGATAGGTTCTGTGGGGTTGGGGAAGGTTGAGGGAGGGCCGCGCGTGGTGCGGGAGGGGAACACCTGCATGGAAATCAATGTATATGTATATGTATGTAGGTGTGTCTCCGCTACTGTGCCTATTCAACGTTTCCGACGAGAAAGGTGAAAAGAATTAGCGGCGTATATAGAGAAGAGGGGAATGGGAGGGAGGGGGGGAGGGGAGCTGTTCCAGCGGAAACTAGAAGGAGGAAAGAGTGAAGTGCAAACAACAGATTCTTAAGCGTTTGAGTCAGCTAGCCATAAAGGCGAACAAGCGCTGAGAGGATAGTTCCCCGTATTGCGTGCTTACCCTGCAATTTAGAGAAGAAGAACGGGTGGCGAGAGGGTGGGAAGGTTAAAGGAAAATGAGAAGGAGAAAGGGAGGGGGAGAGGAGGGTTTCACTGAGACCTCCTCTCACACAGTGTACAGAAGCCGTGACAGGGCAGCTAGCAACCTCCCCAACTCACCGCAGAGAGGTGCGTTCCTGTGTTTCGTCTTTTGCTTCTTCTCTTCTTTTGAAATGGGTTAGATGTGAAGTGAGACATGTGATCATTAAGTACGCTAAGTCAACGGCACCGTCCCCCGTCCCCCTCTGCTCGCAGGTAAAGTGAAGCCAGGGAAACAGGGGTGAGAACGGTGGGACTGCACGCCAAGTGGCACGCCTCTTGACTCATCCCGCCTGTCCGGGGCTTCCTCGTGTTGCTTCATGGAGGCCCAATAGGCCTGCGCATGACGATGCGATAGGCTCTATTCGTTGCTATGCTGGCCACGAGCAGCGGCTGGAACAAGAAGAAGAGCATCACGAATGCGGTGATGCAGGCCAGAAACGGCTTTTTCACACTCGGAACTTGCCTGAGGTCCAGACCCAGGTACTCGTCGTAGAACTCATACGCACCGTACCTCACCTGCAGCTTGTACAAACACCAGCCCACGAACACCATGAAGAATACGTGAATCCAATCCGTGTAGGGGTACGACATCATCACGTGGAACGCGGTGTTGCGGTCCTTGTAGTCAAAGTCCGTGAGCATGAAACGCATCTGCCGGCGCTGTACCGCGTCGAGCTTCAGGGTCCGGTACAGGAGGTGGTTGTCCGTCTTCTTTGTGTCCTCCGTGGCGAGGTAGTCCTCCCGGGGGTCCTTCCGCCCGACAAGCGCGTACGCCGCTCTTCGCACCGTCGCCAGCACCCCCTTCGGCGTGTGCGCGTCCTGCAGCGCCTTGACGTCCTCGGTGCCTTTGAGTTTGCCCAGCTCCGTGCTGGGAGGGAAGGCGTAGCCCTGGAAGCGCATCACGCCGTGCTGCTGCATGATGGTGACGGGACTGTACCCATAGGGGCCGGAGGAAAGCTGGGCCTGGAGCAAGGAGCTGGTGCGGTGGAAGTCGATGGGCTGGGTGTCGAGACCTCGCGACACCTCGTCCGCCGTGTATTTCTGCTGCTCTTCCTTTTCCGCCGCAGCCGCGGCCGACGAGTCCTTTTCCTTGCCGTACTTCTCTCGGAACTGGCGAAGCAGCTCCGGGTACTGCGGGGACCCGTGGTAGTACTCTAGTTTCTTGATGTCGCGCTCAATCTGCTTGGCGAGTGGGATCTTTGGAGCCTCTTTCTGCCCACCAGCCGCGGTAGTGCCCGCGTCCGACAAGCTGTCGGGCGAGGAGGAGGAGGAGCCGGGGCGGTTGCCGAACATGGGCGGTGGCGCGCGTGGTAGCCCACCGTCGTCCCCGACAACGTCCTCTAGAGGAGCGAACTGGTGCTTGGCGCCAAAGATGGTGTCGCGCTGCCGGTGGCCTCCCTCCGCCGCCGTCTCCCCTGTCGAGAGCATTTCCTGCCCCGCATCCGGTCGGTGCAACCGCGCGGAGCCTTTGAGCATGTGAAGCCGGCTGCGGGTCTCGCCTGCGCGCTGCTGCACCGCCGGGAGCGCGCCGGCACCGGCGTAGTACTCGCCAGAGCCCACAGTCGAGATTTGGCCGCTCCCATCAAGCAGGGGCTTTCCCGCATGAACGCTGCTGCTCTTCACTCGCTCGGCATCTGCGTCGTCGTATCGGCGTGACGGCCGCGCACGCTCCTGCGCCTGCGGGGCCAAGCCCTGGCCGCTGCCAAGCCGCACTCCCTCCCTCGCCAATTTCTCCGCCATCGCCGCCTCGTGGCGCTGCTGCAGAGGGTCGTCCTTGCGCAGGAACGACAATGAGGGGTCTGTAATGTCGCGCTCGGCGGGCGGGACGTACGAGCCGGGCCGCGGTGGCGCTGGCATGTCCATTGGAATCGGTACTTCCTCCTCCCCCACCCCCTGTCCAGTAGGGGAAGAAGTGGGCACCTTGGGCACCTTTGCGATAGGAGAGGGAGGCACCTGGCTACTGGCAGCTCGTCTGGCACAAAAGCCGCCAGTGCCACCAGTGGCAGACAACGTAGGACCTCGCACCGTGCACCGTCGCGCCAGATGAAGCTGACGGCACGCGGACGTCAGCCCGGGTGCCTGGGTGGCCATGGCACGAGAGCTAAAGTACCGGGGGTACATGCTGACGTCGCTACGAGAGACTATTGCACGCACACACACAAGCAGAATACCAACCCTGAGTGAGGGCAGGAAGAAGGAAGAGGAAGCGAGAGAGAGAAAAGATGGTGTTGTCGTGGACGTGGTCCCCACGCAATCACAGAGAGCACATCTGCATCCGACTGTTGGCTCCTTCCCCCATCCGTGAGCGGCGATTGGATGCCGGCCACCGCCGCCAGTGTCCATTCGACTACTTCCCGTTGGCTTGTCTGTTTCTTTGTTCCTCGGGGTGTGTTGGTGTATGAGGAGAGGATCGAGGGTGAGCGGGATTTCACTCGCCCACACACATGCGCGCATTCTTCGCAAAGAATCGAACAGGAGCGCCAGCGAGGAGGGGGGAGGGGAGGAGAGGGGCGGCACGAGCAATCCTCGAAGTAGTAGATGCTGTTACTGGGAGTTCTGTATTTAAGGGAGGGAAGAACCAACAACAAAAGAGACCAGAATAAGAGGGGGAGGGGGAGAAGGAAAGGAAAGGAAAGAAGAGCTCACAAGCACTAATGGGTCAGAAGTAAAAGCAAGCAGGAGCACTATGGAGTGCGTCCAGGAAAAGGAAGTCAGCCCACTCTCCGGTATCTTGCACACACACACACCCATCGAATAGCTTTGGTGTGGTGGGTCCACGCGTGGACGAGTGTGGTGTGAGAGGAAAGTAAAGAGGGAGAAGTAGGTCGAAAATGACAAGTTGGCTTCCGTATCTCTGCCACCGCTCCTGACAGTTAGGGGAAGGGGAGAGGAGCACAGCATAAGTGAAGAGGAGGATTCGCGTGGAGGAGAAGCCTTCTTCTTGTCTGTCGTTTCTTTTGAGATAATGCATAATGGCAACTACAAAACAAGTAAAGTACAGAGTTGAGAAGCGGAGAGACGAAGCGATGAACAAAAAGCATGGGGGGGGGGAGGTGGTGGTAGTCCCACATGTCCGTGGGAGAGGCCAACAGGTATGAAGTTTGTTCATATGAAAATAGCAAAAGGAGAAGAAAAACGCTTCAAAGAGAGGGAAGGAAGACATATGTACGACGAACGGGGCTGGGAACGAAAGTAGAGCAAGAATGTGGGAAGGAGAAGCAACGCGAAGGAAACAGTTGGTGTTGTGAATGTGATGAACAGCCCCCTGCGTATGGACCGTGGCAGGCGTAGACTGCATATACCGCACTATGGAATGCTCTCTGCTCTCTTCTCTCTCTCTCTCTCTTCCATTTCTTCCTCACCCTTCTCCGCGTCGCAGAAGCGAGGGCACGCGCTTTGGCGACAAAGCGTATGTGGTCTCCTCCGTACCCCCATCCATGCCAGAGAAAGAGAGAGGAAGAAGAGCAAGGTTTCCCACAGGCAATGAACTGGTCAACAACATGTTTACAAGGTGAAGGAAGGAGAAACGGAGAGAAAGCGATAAGTCAAAGGGGTTTCGCTTGTGTTTCTTGACCGGCGTTATTGAGGTACATTTGTTTGCTGTCGCTCTCTCAATGCTTTTGATGTCGCTGTTTGTTTGCCTGGCTGTTTTGCTTGAGTGGGACGACAACAGCCTCTCCGAATTTGTGAGGGGCCTGAGTGCGTGTGTGGCATCACTTCTTCACATAAGCCGCGAGGTGAATGATGCGGACGTCCGCGTCGCAGTCGTTACGGGGAAAGGCGACCGGGATCGCCACCGGCTCACCGACCCGCTCCACCGCCGCCTCCCCGCCGAGCAGTTTGAAGATCTCGTCCTGCATGTCGGCGGCCTTGCTGGTGATGAGGGGGTCGGACAGGTACGTGTTCTCCATGGCGGACCGCCCGCGCACTCCAGGGCTCTTCTTGCTCCTCCCTGGTGTGCCAGTCGCGGAGGCGCCGTTCTCGCCGTCCGTGCTGCTGCGGATGTTGCTCCAGTTGTAGTCGCCTCCAATAACGAGGATGCCACCAGTGTTGAGACGGCGTAGAAAGTGGGCCGGGATTGCGGAGGGGCGGTAGCTGCGCTCCAGACAGTTCCAGCACGTGATGAGGCTGAAGTTGTCGAGGTGGGCGTGCAGGTTGGTTGGGTCGGCCTGGAAGAAGGTCGCCTTCTCGCGGGTGGCGGCCCACGGGTACTTGGCGCTGCTGACTGTGACCACCTCGCGGTCACCCGACTGGCGAGGCGCGACGGTGAACTGGCATTCGCCGCGCTCGCGGATGGCGAAGGCGGGCATCAGGCGGCGGGCGGTGTAATCAACGCCGATAACCTCGGGGAACTTGCTGGTCAGCTCAAAGGACACGCGGCCGGCGCCGCAAGCAAAGTCCATGGCACGGCCAGGCTCAACCTTGGCGTACTTGTCAAACATCTCCTGTGCATACTGGGCAATCTTCACGCAGCCGTTGTCGATGCCGCCAAAGGACTCGCGGAAGCTCGTGTCTGTGACAATGTCAACCTCCGGATCCAGCCCAGCGCCTTTGCGGGAGTACTTGGCCATGTCAATGGCGTCGCCAACCACGTAGCGGAGGCCAATGAACTGGAAGAAGTGACGGCGGAAGGCGAAGCGTGCGTCGCGCGTGGCCTCGTTGCCGGTGCTGACCCACGCACCGCCCTTCATGCAAGTGTGGCGGCCATCAAAGGTGGGAAGCGAGAAGTCGTCGTAGAAAGGCTGGACCTGGAAGCCGTTGTAGGGATACATCGGCGTCGCGCAGTGCTGCCACACGTTGCCAATGACATCGTAGAGGTCGCCGTGCCGGAATTTGTCGACAGGGCAGCTGCTTTGGTAGGCCTCCAGGTTGATGTTGCCAGGGACCTCCTTCTCCCAGGCCGGCTGGTCCCACTGGACGTAGCGGTCGTGCAGCAGCGTCCACTCCTCCTCGGTGAGCATGCGCACCTTCTTGCCCAGCTGCTCGCCCTTGAACTGGCAGAAGGCGTGCGCCTCGAGGTTGTTGAGCTCGCACGGCCAGTCCCAGGGAAGGTCGATCAGCTCCGTCTGCAGACGCAGCGCGTACCCGTCGGGGCGAGCGTCGTCACGGACCCAGAACCACGGGTGCTCCGGTTTCCTCCACTGCACCCAGTTCCACCCCTCTTCATCCCAGAAGCGCTCAGTGTGGTAGCCATCCGCCTTCATAAAGGCAAAGAACTCGGCATTCGACACGATGTACTTGCTTGCCTCGAAAGGGGCGACGTCAACGATATTGTGGCCGTCCGAATAGTCGCAGTCCCACCCATACACGGCCGAGTCCGGCTTGCGGCCGACCTGCACCTTGCCGCCAGCGATGGGCACGAGGGAGTTGACAGGCGCGCGGGGGTTGGTACCGGGGAAGCGAACCCAGAAGTCGGCCATCTCCCTGCGGACGTACTCCATGGGCAGTTCGCGGACGTGCACCGAGGCCGTCTCAATGTGGATACGTTCGTGCTCGGCAGCCATGAGCATCACCCACCAAAACGCGTTGGCGTCGTTCTTCGTGCTGTTGGCCAGCGTTAGCGGCATCTCCAGGGGGAACTTGCCGCCCGTCATGAGCTCGTCAATAGTGTCGCGGACCTTCTCGCGGTACTCGCGCACCTCCTGAACAGAGGGCCAGTCGTAGTGCGTCTCGTTGAGGTCGTCCCAACTCATCTCATCCACGCCAATCGCAAACATCTCCTCGAACTTGGGGTTGATGCGAGGCACCAGGCCAGCGACGACAAGCTTGTTGATGTAGAAGCAGCCCGTGTGGCCGTAGTAGAAAATCATCGGATGGCGTAGTTTGTGGACAGGAGCCACATAGAAGGCCTCCTCGCACGCCAGGCAGTCGAAAACCTTCTCCAGCAGCTCGAATGTGTTGTGCACGTAGTTGCGGATCTCCTCCATCTTGGCCTTGGCGTTGCCACCGTTCACGGTGGGGATGCGCTGTTTGAAGAGATTCCGAGGCGTAGAGAGATGGTAGCGCCTGTCAGCCTCCTCACCACAAATGTGGTGCAGGTCAATTGCTGTTGTGGCCATGATGCTGATGTGGCGGTCTGTTGTTGTTGTTGTCTTTCTTTTCTTCCTCCTTCTTGGAACGCAAAGCGAGGTCGCAAATGCGTCCGCGTTTCCGCCAACGGAAATAGGAGAGCTACTACGAAGAGCAGCAATAATAATAATATGATGAATAAGGAATGCTACAGCTCAATCAATACCTAGAAGTGGGAGCAAATACTTACTTGTACGGTTGCTGTCGGAAGAGAACGAGAAGGGAGCCGTGGTATGATCAGCATGGTATCTCCAGCGGAGTGGTGACAAAAATCAACAATGCACACGCAAAGCAAAGACAACAAAAAGAGTCATAGAGAAAGCATCCCCCAAATATCGCGTGCTTGTTTGCTTCCGAGGAGCCATCGGTGCTGTTGGCGTCACTCCAAATCGCGTCATTGCTGTTGTCGTTGTTGCTGCCACTGTGGGGAGGCACAGAGGGGGGAAGGGAGGGAATAGCAGGGAAGGTAAGATGGGAGAAGAGGTATAGTGTGAAGAAGGAAGGGAGGGATGAACGCGCGATCAGGAGAAGAAGATGTGCAACAATGTGTACAACTCGCACAACTTCGCAGAGAGAGCTGCCTTTTGCTCTCCGACAGGGAGCAGTCCAAATGCCTTCAGGTTATCGCTGTCATCATGGCAATCTGCCGGCCGTTTTCGCTCCGCATCAGTCTCCTTTCCCACCGAACAGTTCAGCAGGCCGCTGCTGGTCTGGCGGAGAGGAGTGAACTCGTGAACCTGCCCGCGGGCCGTGGTGGCGACATCATCGCCAAAGGCAGCGCCTTGATGGAAAGACTGTGCATCGCTGCTGTCAATACGTGAAGAGGTCGCAAGCCCAGCTGCGTCCGTCTGGGAGCTTGGGGGAGTCGAAGCGTCGTGTTTCGCGATGCCCTGTGGCTCTTTGGTAAGCGACGTAAAGTCCTTCCGAGGACATTGGAGGGCTCGCTGGCATTCATGCTTGCGAGCGTGGAACAGTTGCAGCAGTACAGTGCTCTTCGCTACCAGTGCCCTGCATTCCTCATCGGCTACACTGCTGCCGCTGCTCTCCACTTGCGATCGCGCACCCGTCGCCACCGCCGACATTGGCGCTTGTATCCCTCGTTGACCAGAGCTTGCCATCATGACAACTCCCTCCTCTCCCCTCCCCTCAGAGAAGCACGTCAAAACGGCGCTTGTGAAGGAAGCACACTTTGTCTCTTGAATCTCCAGGGTACCAAAACGAGCACACGCACGCACACGAAGAAAAGAAAACAGGAGGAAAAGGATGTGATGCCGCAAGAGAAGACAGCAGAGAGAAGGGCGAGAATGCACACACATGAATCCTTGAGCCAGCCACCCACAACAACCGCGGTGGGAGGCGTTCATGATCACCGCTTCCGTCCCTTCTGCTTTCTGTTGTTGGCCTTCCCTCTTTCTTGAGTGCAAGCGCGGTCGCATTTGTGCGACAGCCAGGAAGATGCAGCAGAAAAGGAGAACAGATGGGCGATAGACGTGCATGTCGCACCGGTGTGTGTGTGTGTGTGTGTGTGTGCTACTTGATGGCCAAGGTGAAGCCAAGCGCGGCAAGGCAGGCGGTGCCCATCATGCAAAGCGCCAGCACGGAGAAGCTGAACGAGTCGTGCGTGAAGCCTTCAATGGACAAGTACTCTTCCCCGGTGTAGCAGTATGAGGTGTTGCCAGCGCCATCGCAGCTGAACTCCTTGCCCAGGAGGCGTTCCTTCAGCGCTGGCCCGTAGCCCCAGCGAATGACGCTGATGCTGCCAAAAAAAGAAGGCATCGAGCGCAGGTTTAGCAGAAAACCAGAGCCAATGAGACTGAGTCCGAAGTAAGCGTGCGCGGCCCACGCAGCAAAGCGGCGTGATGGCACCATGGCGTAAAGGGTGTAGAGGAGCAGCGCGTGTGTCACACTGATGACACCGACAACGGCCACGACGCCTTTGGATGCCTGCACAACGGTGAGGACGAAGGGAACGAGAAGCACCAAGTACAGCGCGCGAACCATGACAATTTGAATCGTGAGACAGAAGAGGAAGCAGAGCGTGCCGTAGAGGCCGCTGTCGCGTTGGTGAAGGAAGTGCCTCAGCTGGGAGGAAATGCTTCCCATGGTGGCCTCGTTTGTTATGAGGACGATGGAGAAAAGAAGGAAGAGGATGCCGCGGATGTTGTACATGCCGCCTTGGTCCTGCGGTTGAAAGTGCATCAGCAGCGACACAATCAGTAGAGCGACGAGCAGGCCAATAGTGCCCATCACGAGCTCCGCTTCCGCAAAGGCTTGGTGAGTAAAGTAGGAGAGCAGAACCACAGGTTTCCAAAGCACCCGTTGCGGCTCAGTGGTGTGCGGAACCACCACGCCGGGGAGCTCCCCATCGCCAGCGTTCGCCAGACTGCTAATAGCGTCGATCAGGCGCTGGTGCGTTGGGGAGTCGTAAAACTTGGCGGCGTAGTACATGGTCTGCGCCTCGCTCTCCGCCCACTCCACCGCCAGATCCACCGCATCCTCGCCTGAGCAGACGCGCACACTACCCTGCGGTGCCGCCACCTTCCGCTTTCTAGCGATCATGCTTGCCCACGGTGTCCCCTCCCCATCGGAGAACAGGCGCGAGGAAATGCGCAGTGGTGTCCGAAAGAAGCGGCTGGGGTCGTCGTCAGCGTCAGCGCCGTCGCCGGCATCGTCCGCCCTGTTCGTGTTGTTGTTGTTATAGGTGCTGGGACACAACCGCGGAGTCGCGCTCAACTCCGCCCCACTCCCCCCGCTGCTGCTGTGAAGTGTGGGCGGCAGCTGACGGCGGTGGTCTGTGCCGTGGTCCCCAGGGTCTTCGCCACCGACATTATCAGGGCCGTTGTGCTGTGGACGGTGGCGGGGAATGCGAAGGTCGTTGAAGTACTGTACAAGATCATCCCTTGGCCCAGAGTACAGCACGCGACCCGCGCCGCCAAAGAGGAGGACGGTGTCAGACACATCGAACAGGTGTGGCTTCAGCGAAGTTGAGGAGACAACGACCGTTTTCCTCAGCACAGTTGCCACCCGTCGTAGCAGCGCCGCGGTGCGAGAGTGCGCCGCAAAACTGAGACCCTCAAATGGCTGGTAAGCAATCACGACGGGTGGGTCTAGCACCAGTTCCATCGCTAAACGCAAGCCAAACTGCTCAACGGGGTTTAAGTCTCGTGCCTTGGTGTGGGGACTGATGCCGACAAAGGCCGTCATGCTTTGGATCATCAGCCGTTTCCACCCGCGGTTGCCTCGTGTCCGCATATCGAGAGCGAAACGCAGGTTTCGTGCGACGTCTAAGTTGGGCACAGCCGCGGCTGACGAGCGGCTGACAACCCCGACAATGCGCCGGAAGGCCCGGCCGCTGATCAGGCCGCCACCAACCACGATCTCCCCAGAGTCGCAGGGAGCTTCACCCGCTATTGTCTTGACAAGGGCCTTCGCGGCCGCTCCATCCGCATCCACGATGGCGTGCAGTTGACCCGCTGCTAGGTACGCTGTGACGGACTCGCATTCCACCTTGGGGGCCAGTGCGCGTGGGAAGCAGCGGTGCAGACGATACCGCCGCACCTGCGTCACGTCCCGTACGCCAATGTTGACGCCCCGCACGGTAAACGTTTGGCGGTAGTACTCCGTCATGTTTTCCTCACGCACGCGCGCGCCAGTGGAGTGGCTGTCATGAGGGTCATCGAAGCGATCTGAGGAGGAGCCAAAGTAAGGATACTGCCCAAGGAAAGAGCTGTGACGCATCAAGCCGGTCCGCTCCGTCGTCTCGCCATCGTCGCTGCTGCCGGTCCTCGAGAATCTGTCTCTTCGCATGATGAAGCCTACACGCAAAAAGGAAGAAGAAAGAGAGAGAGAGAGAGAGGGCTTTCGCGAAGGACAGGGTGAGCCGCAGCAATACAGAGAGGAAAAAGGTGTTTGGAGTACGGCTCCCTACTGTGGAAGAGTGTGGTGAGTATGTACTGATGTGCTAATCCTGAAAGACCTACGGTTGTTGCGGTAAGGGATACAGGAAGGAAGATAAACACTGTGGCTTTGTTCGTTGGCGTTGGTGTCGTTGCCTCTCCCTTCTCTTCCAACTAATGCTATTCCCCTCATCATCCAACCGGAGGAGTAAAGCAAAGAAGGCAAACGGCCGAGAAGGAGACCCGTTTCGGCAACCCCTTTGCGGCCTCCCTTTCTCGCAGAATGGGTTGTGAGAGCCACCGCGTCCGCCCTCCTCCCGCCCTCCTCCTTCCTGTTTCTCGGCACCTTTGCACGTGTCGGTTCTAGCTCGTTGGGTGTGCGTTAGAGACGTTTGTTACGATTCAGGCAACAGGACAGCAATGATCGGATTACAAAGAGAGGTAATGATGGTAATAGTAGTAACAGTAATGTTTGAAGAGGAAGGCTTCGGACAAGAGTTCATGCGAAATGGAATGACGAACAGAACAAGAAGAAGAAACTGAAGAGTGAAGGGTGAAGAGCTGCGCTGGAGGCAACCGATATACGGGAAGATTCCTCGTGAAGGGAGCTTGGGTGTTAGCCGGCTCATCGCGCACAGTCACCCCGCTCATTCAAACATCCCTCCAATCGTCTCGGAGAAGAAGAAGAGAAGAGAAAGAGAAGGGGAAAATGAGGCGCGATACCTTGGAGATGCGACAAGTGACTTGCTGGAACACGCTGTACAGATGTCATACGGTGCAATCTTGCGAGCAGGCCGTTCCTCCTCGTCGCGGGGACTGTGACGCTCTCCACCTCCGCTGAGAGAGCTCCCTGTGCGCGGCATGGGGCACCACATCTGCACACATACACACACACGTAAAGAGCTCAAAGAAAAACGAATCAAACGCGCTATTGCTGACCAAAACGAGAGAGAGGCACCGCAAGCCAAGCCACTTACTCGTTGGTCGTACCGTCAAGAGTGGAGTTATAAACGCAAGTGGGAAAATGAAACATGAACCAGCATTAATGAAAGAGGAACAGAAGAGCAACAGGAGAAGGGAGAGCTCGTGCGCCGCACCTTTTATTGTTTCGGTTCTTCTTTGGCGGGGGCAGCGGCACCTTCCTTCGCATCGGCGCCTCCCTTGGGCTTTGCGGCATCCTGTTTGGCTTCGGCGGCAGCAGCTGCTGCCGCCATCTTCTCCGCGTTGGCCTTGGCCTCGCGGCAACGAGCACCAATAGAGACAAGGGCGGTGTCCGTGATGGGCTTGGATCCCGCGTCATAGTCGAAGATATCGAACAGAGTCGAGATGACGTGACTGGAATTGTGCGTGTTGTGCGCAATGTAGTCAATAGCGTCAGAGACGAGCACCGGCTCCTCGTCCAGCTTGTTCTTCCGCAGCTTCTCAAACATACTCCTGACGTAGTCCTCTGTCAGCTGCGCACCCACGCTGATCTGGTCGTCTGGAAGCGCGAACACGACGTCGCTCTTCTTGGCCGACTCCGCAATGTCCTGGACCTTCTGGGCGATCTGGTCGGCCGTGTCGGGCTCTGCCTCGATGGATGAAGAGGTCCCCACAGTGTCGCAGAGCGCCTCGAGACTCGATCGGACGCTTTCCGGCAAGTTCTGGATACCCAGTAGCTGTCGGCGTTGCTCCACAGGCAAGTTGTTCATCGACCTCCGCAAACTGTAGCGCGACGGCTTGATCCAGAAGAGGGTGTTGTAGGGGACGTTGGGGTCGCGGGCGAGCGTCAGCCACCACTCGAGCTGCACTCTCAGCGTTTCCTTGTTCTCCGTCCAGCGCATGCCGCGCGACTGGTTTGCCTTGATGAGCTCCGTCGCGGTAAGGTCCTCGAGGCCCTCAACACGCAGCATACGGTCGTCCTCGCGCACCTTGTGGTACTGGCTAATGATACCCCGACGAAGCAGAGGGGCAACTACGCGGGTAGGCAGGAGAGCGTGATACCACTTGAAGGCGCCGACGGTGCGGCTCATACCCACAACGATGTTGCTAGGGATCTTGTACACGCCGAACGGACCGTCGCGGCTAAAGTACGGAGCGACTAGACGAATGTGTGTTGGTGTCACGGAGTCGCCCGTGACACTTCGCCTGACCACCTCCTGCTGCTCCTTGTCAAAGGTCGCGAGCGCGGTGGCTGACATGTACTCCATGACGCGCTGCCTCGCGCGCAGCGTCTTCATGCCAGCGGCAAACGCCTTGTTCCGGCCTTGCGATTCCGTCTCGAAGGTAGAGGGGATGAGACCGGGGAACATTTTCAGCGCCACGGGGAGCAGCAGCTCCGCAAACGGCACGATGATAAAGAAGCTAAAGGGGACGAGGCTGAGGAGGTCTTTCGTGGAGCTCTCCAAAAGCAGCCGCTCGCGGCGCGTGAGAGCTACACCCTTCTTCAGTCGGCGGGAGTAGTTCCACGCAAGACGGGTGTTGATGAAGAAGAGCCGAAAGCCGTGGTACACATGCCTCAGTCCCTCCTTGACCGCATTCATGATTTTCCTTCCTTTCGACTCCTGGGGTACAGCAACAGCCTGCTGTTTCATCTTGGATGCGGCGTTGGCAGCGGCACTCGCAGCAGCCGTCTTGGCGGCCTGCGTGGAGCCGACGCCACCCCCTGCGGCGGCAGTGCAACGGCGAACTAGGGTGTTGCGAATCATTGGGAACGAAGACGGCGGGGGAAAGGAACGTGGTTTCGCACGGGGCAATATGTGTGGGTGTGTGTATAGGTAGATGTGCGTGTGTGTGTGTGTGTGTGTACTTTGGGAAGGATTGGCAAGGACCAAGCACGTGCGCAAAACAAAAGCGGAGATAGTACTTCCTCTCGCCGCTCTCCCTTCTATTTCGCACAGATGCGATAGTTTCGCGTGCGCCGAGGACCTTTCTTCTCTCGCCTCTCTTCCTCGGAAGTTGCGGCTCCGAGAACAAAGAACGGAGAGCCGAGCGCACGAGAAGAGCGTGGAAGCAACGGTTGTCCTCGCACAAGAGGAAACGAGGGAAGGGGAGGAAGAAGCGAGGGGGAAAAAAAAAAGGAACGAATGAGCACAGCTATGGTCCTACACCTTTGATCACAAACAAGGTCTCTGTGTGCTTCTGTGGGAGAAAGGAGTGGCGTGAAGAGAAGATGCGGAGATTCCGGTGGAGAGGGAGCGAGTCATACTCTGCACGGAAAGCACAAGTTGGACTCGCCTACCGCTGCGTATGTGTGAGAGCGAGCACTCTTCCTCCTCAATTGGTGAGCTGGGGGGAATGTGGTATCAGCATCATTTACCTCATGAGCAAAAATGGGAAGCGCTACGAACACGCAGCAGAGAAAGGGAGCCCCCGCCGCTGGCGGCAGGGGGGAAACAAGAAGCCCAAGTCGAAATCACACCACCAATTGAAGAGAAGAAAGAGAGTAAAGACGGAGAGAATCAGTCCACAAGGACTGTAACCCTCATTCCCCATCAAGCGTTTTTCTTCCCCGAGAGCGTTTCCTCTGTTGACTTGCTGCTGGCCTTCTCCTCCTCCTTCTCCTTGTCAAACCCAAAGAGGTGAAGTACAGCTGACCCAATCGCGCCGAAGAAGGACCCATCCTCCTCTTCCTTTTCCTTTTCCTTCTCCTGCGCATCCGCCGTTTCTTTCGCACTTGCCTGTGCAGGTGCCAAACTCTCCAAGGTGTCGTAATTCCACGCAAGCCTCACGTCTCCTTTGTAGATTACCGCGCCAATGAACGTGGTGATGAGCCACGGCACGATAAAGAGGAGCGCTGGCTGGCCGTGTTCAAAGACAATCATGACTCCCATCGTGTTCGCTAAACTGAAGAAGTACGCCACGATTGCTACGTTGAAGTAGAAGTTGCCGCGCTTTGCCACATCACGGGAGAAAACGAGGGTTTGGCAAATGAAGAAGCCAGGCACGATCATGTCCCCTAGACCCAAGAGACTCTTGCCTGTGTGATCCCCAAGGATGGTTTTGGGGAAGAGCATCTTGATGGGACCATCCACGCCGGTGGCAACCGTCAGCATGACATCCGACCCGAATACCCAGAAGATGTCATAGAAGAACAGCCCGACCAGCAAAATAAAGGATGTTGCAAAGCTGTTGATGGGAACCATCTCCAGTGCCGTGACGCCCACCGCGAACGCGAGGACGTCATTGACAAACCAGTTCTTCGTCCAGAGATAGGCTACGCCGAGAGCCACGCAAAAAGATCCCGTGAGGATATTCGGCTTTACATAACGCTCCAGAAAAGAGCCAAGGGCGAAGATGCTGATGATGCCTAGATACAGCGAGATCATGGCATTGAAGTACTCCTTCGGGATGAAGCGGAGAATAACGTAAATGGTGAAGAGGACCACGGAGCCAGCAACGGGCATGGTCAGCGCGTCGCCGGCCTGCAGCGTTTCAGAGAGCTGGTCTTTTAGCAAATTATCGCGAAGACGGAACGCAGCTACGCTAACAACAGAAAGTGCGATGCCTACGAGGAATCCTAGGCACACAAGCAACTGAGGATCTGGAACGGCCATATTTTTGCTTGTTTTCCTCCTCCGTATGTCTTTCTTTCTTGAAGGGCAGACTAGGAAAGAGTGAAGGTGGCAAAAGCTAGAAAATTGTCCTTTGGGGGAAAGAGAGAGAGAGAGCACGCGTGTATTTGCCAAGGAAGGGGGAGAGTGGAAAGGAACGGCAGTAGCCGCAGCTTCGGTGTTGCGCTGCATCGGTACAAAGTTGACTTTTAGCTCACACCTTCCCGTCGCTCTTCCGGGAGCAGATCCGGAAAGTATGATTAGTCCTACTTCCTCTTTCTTCCTTGTTCGTTCTGCTCCGAAAGGGGTACACAGAGTCAAGACTCACGGCCACGCTTTCGTGGGGGAATGACACGCCCGTACTTCTCCAGCTGATCCCGTTCGAGTTTCTGTCGCTTGAGAGCCCCACGGTGGCGCTTGGAAGAGAGATGGGCTTCCATCTGACCTCGTCCGTACACAATCATGCGGCACAACTCGCACGTCTCCTGAGTGACTTCGGGCCTGGTTACCTCGACGGAAGCCAGCGGAAAAGAAAAAGGAGGCGGAGGGGGATTGGTGGCCTTCTCGGAGAAGAGCACTGCTGCGAGACTCTCGATCAAGTCATTCTTCTCAACATGAGCTCCCAAGTCCACGCGCACAAAGTGGTTCAATGGGAGCGTTGGCGAAGCAGTGCCAAGAAGAACGCTGATTCGGTTTGAAAGCCACCGCTCCTGCTTTCGGGCATATTGGATGGTGTCACTCTTGACCTTCTCGAGGGCTTGCACGACCCGGGCGGACGTTTCACCTGCCGACAGCTCGTCCTTCGTAACTGTGGCGAACTCCTTGTACCCAATCGCCTCCTCAATGACACCAGTCTGGGTCAACGAAGGTATTTTCGCCCGGAACTGCTCAATCTCCGTCAGCAGGCCCTCGCGAACCATCTCGTCGACGCGTGTCCGAAGGCGGTTGGTGAGGCTTTCGCGTTCAACCCAAGTCCACACAAAGAACGTCCTTTCAGGGGGATAACGGAGCCTCGCTTGGTGGGGGTCAAACACCTCTGAAGGAGCCTTGCCCGTCTCTCGATGAATTTCAAGAAGCCTTTGAATGCGCCGGGTGTCGTTTGGGTGGTACTTCTGGGCGATGACAGGGTCTACTTCCACTAACCTCTTCCATGCCTGCCTCCCATCAGCCTCGTCGCAGTCGGGAAATGACGCGTCAGTCCGATGTCCGGCCGCCCCCACCCGCCCCTCTCCTTCTCCCACGAGGACGTTGTCGAAAAGGATCGCCTGCAGGTAATAGCACGTTCCACCACATACAATGACTGCTCCGTTGGGGTGCTCTTTGAAAAAATTGTCAACGAATGTGGTCACACGGTCCAGATACACGTGGATGGTGAATGGGCCTCCGGCTAGTGTGGTTGTTGTTGTAGATGAAACATCTTGCTGGACGGGCCTCGTGTCGTAGTAGTCCACTTCCGGCTCCATGTAGTAGCTGTCGTCCGCGTTCAGGAAGCCGAGAAAGACGTGAGGGATTCCCTTTGTTTCGCTTTGAGGGGCCTTGTTCGTTGCGACCGGTAAGTCTCTGTAAAACTGCATGACATCGCAGTTGACAATGACTACCTCCTTGTGCCCTCGCGCAGATTTAAGGTACACGGCTAACTCGATTGCTAGGGATGACTTTCCCGTACCTGTCGCGCCAGACACAAAGAAAATCGGGTCGCCGGCTGTGGAGTTCATGAGAGCATGAGAGTGAGTCGGGCTCTGTGCTGATGTGTCTGCACCTACAGGACTTGCCGCCCCGAAAGGGATTAGCAAGTGTTCGCTGGAAGAGACCATGCAGAGAAGGGGAAAGCAAGTGTTCTTTTTGTGTATGGCATTCTCCCACCACAATTGACCATATCAGCCGTGATTTCTGCAGTTGGTGCTGTAGCTACAGACCGCTGGGCTTCCGGCGTAGAGGGAGTTAACATGAGCAAAACCCAATAATAGGGAAGCTGCGAACGACCGACACATTTATGTTGACCCACAAGGGATAACAAAGATTAGTATGCACCCGCAAAAATTAATATCGTTTTACGCGCAGTGTTACATGAGATTCAAGGAAACTAAGATTAAGGAGGAAGAAAAGAGAAGAGAGAGAAGAGCTTCCATGGTCACTTACTCCTTTGTGACGTGGGGCGACAAAACGTCCAGGAAGGAGCGCCAGAGGAGTATCAATCGGGAAAAGGCGGAAAAGGGCAAAAGGCAACACAGTCGGTGTGGTGAGGGGTACTTGCACACTTACAAGAGTAAATGAGGTGGGCGGGGGTGGAGAGCAAAAGAAGAGACGTAGAATACTTACTCGCGGGTTCTGGAGTGAATACTATGCATCTCACATCTCTCCATCTCGTCCTTGTCGGAACTGTCTTCCTCCTCGACGCTCACGACCACGCCGCAAGGGTAGTTGAAGCGCTCACAGAATGGTATCTTAACGACGTCTGTGAGGTTGTACAGGAGGATTCCAACGACAATAATAATATACGACACAAAGAAGAGTCTTGTTGGGTAAATGTCGAAAATGGTGACGTTCCAAATGATAGCATAGATATTCGACGTCAACAAGGAAATATTGGCAAATGCGGCGCTGGTTACTAGGAAGAGAGTAGGCATGCCAGTGTATACACACAGCATGGTGAGCCCAAAGATGATTTGAAACAGCCAATCCTCCCCCGTCCAATCAGCACGTCCCACTTTAAACGACTTCCACTCCACAATGAAGAACTGAATGGTGGCGAACATGACAGCGAAGAAAGACATCATCGCAAGGTTCTCCACAACCGGAACGAAGGCAGGCACATTCGGCAGGTCGCTCCCCACGTCCTCACGAGGCTCCACAAAACCGCGCGCATCCTCCACGGCCATGTGACAGGAATGCGCCATCCTCTCTCGCTCGTCTGCTTCGTTGCGAGACGTTGCCATTGCTTGGTTGCCCACTGCGGCCATCAGTGTCTGGGTCTTCGCTGGCTTAATGAACCATTCCGTCAGCACGTTGCTCGTCGCGTAAAGTGAGCTGGAGACGAGACACAGAACATCACCGATCACCTGGTTCTTACCGCTGACATTTGATGTTAGACCGTCTGCGTCTAGAACAATGAGAAGGCACACGCCACCCAGGGCGATGGCACAGCCAAAAATGTGAGTTAGGGCAAATCTCATTTTTAGAATGAAGAAGCTGAGAATAAGAACACAGGGAATCGTGAAACAGTTCAACAGCTGTACGGACATCATATCCGTGTACTGGTAAGCGAGCACCACGCAGTAATTGGCCTCCAAGTCTACCACAGCGAGGATGGCGTATTTGTACCACCGCTCGAGAAACGTGAAGTCAACAAAAGTGGTTCCCCTGTACCTGTACCGCACAAACACGTACAAAGGGAAGTAGACCAGAAAAATAAAGAGGTACGAAGTGACTGACTGCAGAAGTGAATAACTCGCGTTGTTGTTGACCAACTTCGTCGTTGACACGCCTGTCACGGACATGAGAAAGGCAAGTGCCTGGCCGAGCGCAATCCGCTTTCCCATGGATTGCAGAGCGGCAACGGAGCAAACCGTCATTGCTGGGGGCCTAATGAAAAGGGGGAGTACACCCTGGTGTGAGAGCGCCTGCTAGATAAATCCGGCTGCTGCCGTCTCAGTGCCCGTGCCTAGGAACTACAGTAAGGGTAAAGCAGAGCAGAACCACGAGGTGGGGAAGAACATGCGGAGACAGAGGAAGGAAAGTCTTTCCAACAATGGCTGACAGGCGGCATTCCGATCATGCCAGCTTTGCGTTCCCGCTGGACAACCTTTGCCCGCCACCAAGCGAACTGACCGCTTTCAGAGCAACAAAGGGACTGCAAGGCAACTCGTTCCCCCCCCCCCCCCCCCCCCCCCACTGCCACGCCAGCACTGGTACCATCGAGAAGAGCCCACACACATCAAAGAGAGACCAACACCACCCACGGAATCGACTGCCCGCCCCCACAACAGTGATGAGTCGCACCTTGGCGGCACCGACGACACCGCCTTTTTGGGGGCGATTAACGCTACGGCCTACGGGGAGAGAGGAGGAAAGGAAGAACGTAGTACTGGTACTGCGCATGTGGCCTTCTCATCGGGGAAAGGAAGAGAGACAAGGCGCCCCAAATCGTACATTTCCTGTGGACAGATGAACCCTCCGAGCCCCCATAGCCGACGGCAGAGTGTTGCCCCGGCCAAGCAGTTCTGTTCATTCACAAAGTGGTGGGTAAGCGTTGCTCAATCGAGGCAAGGCGTAGTCCGGCACGGCCTGCTCCACAACTTGCGGAGAAGTGACATCCCCAAAGTGCCGTGAAAGCGTGCCCACTGGGTTCAGTTCCCTCCGCCAGGTGGAGGAACACGACCTGAGTATGTCGAGGTCGTGGAAGATGGCACTCGTGGGCACACCCCCACGCCCGACTCCTCCGTACCCGTTTTGGTCGGCGTTGTGCGCGGACAACTTGCAACGTGGTCTGCCACCACCGCCCATCGTCGGCCACGCTGCGTTA